>ML865181.1:0-13851 GCA_009831015.1 Picea engelmannii
TACTTTGCTTCAATTCAATGAATTAAAGGTTTATCTTCTTCGTTAAATGAATCATTTCGTACAAATCTTTGCAAACAGATTTATCTAAATGTGATGATTTGTAAATTATAAGATTGCTGTAATTTTTTATGTCTTGTTTGTCCTGTCATTTATATTTCAAGAGCACAACTGCTTCCTATTTACGAGAAGCTTGTGGAGAATCCGGTGTGGGTTTTCTCCCACCGAATAGCTAAATCAACTATTGCATACAGGACAAACTTGAAGCGTTACTTCAGGTCAGTTTTCTATTTGTTATTTGATAGTTAATTTATTAGTGTCATTTAAGTAGTTTAGATAGATATATGTATAGTTCACATTTATAGTTAGAATTGTTATTTTAGTTGCTTAGCTTAGATAGTTTTTGTTTAATTTATTTCTCATAAAAGATTATAAAAAATAAAAAAAAATAGTAACTTTGCTGTCATGGGACAACACACAAATGTTTTTTTTTTCAGGTTTTCGATTTGAAATCTGTAATTTGTAAATATTGTACATTTGTGATTAAGATTTAATTCTGTTGATAATTGAACATTTAACTTCATAGAATTATTGCTGTATAATATTAGGTAATAGACTGTATATATGTACTTTAGATTTGTTTATTAGTTTGCTTTAATTATTGTTTTCATTTAGATTAGTTCCTTTAGTTAGTTTTCTTTCGTTGTCCTAGGACTTAGATCGGCTAACGGAGCCGCTAAACCCGTCAGGGTGGATCATCCCAAACGGCTTGGGTTTAGACAACCCCGGACCGGATCCACTCTTCCAGTTGGCGAGCATTCATTTTCGCCCGTCAACAAATGGCACTAGAAGGAGGGCCTGAAATTTATTAATGGCACGAGGCGGTCGCAAGACTCCTCCACCACCTAATATCTCACCTATAGTGACAAGAAGTCATTCGAACGACGACATCCCCCCTCAAACAACAACCACATCAAACGACGATCTACAGATCACAGTCGAACCAACAACCCCAAATCCTACAGGTGGTGACATACAAGAGATTGTTCGCCGATCTCTCTTAAGAACACATAGTGCCTTAGCCCATTTGAGGCAACCAAATCGACCTTTGGACCAACCTTTAGATTTCTATGATATTAGAGAACAAATCGGAGGCACTAACCTCACTATGAACCCTACAGATCCAATCCTCACTCCTGCTGCAGGGGGATCTGGAATACCTCCCTCACCACCTCCATCATCTCCTTCTTCTTCTGGAGAAGACTCCTCTGATGAAGGTAGTTCCCCTTCGCATCCTTCCACACCACATACACCAATGGCCAACCAAAACAATCCTGCCAGACCTTGGCTCGACCAGGATGCAGTAGCCGTACCTGGGGCTCAGCATCCCTTACCCAAACATCTGGAGAAGTGGCTTCCCAAGTTTGACCCTGACTCTAAACAGATCGCTGAAGATCACATTAAAAAGTTTATGTTAGCCATTAGACTCCACAATGTCGAGCATGAAGACGTAGTATGTAGGTTGTTCCCTTACACTTTCGAGGGAAATGCCTCTACCTGGTACTTTTCCCAACAACCCCATACCATCGTGTCTTGGGAAAAATTTGAGTCATGCTTTTTGGAAAAGTTCGGAGATGATAAGTCCCCATAAGTCTTGGTTATGGAGCTTTCTAGCTTAAGAATGAACCCAAAAGAGAAAATTAAAGACTTTAATCAAAGATTCTTAACACTTAAGAACCGAATCCCTACGGATTCCATGCCTACCGAGAATCTTATCATTGCATACTATACTAAAGCCTTGCATCAAAGTATATCCATTTGGGTTAAACGATCTAATAAATCCACGTTGCTAGAGTCTTTCGAAGAGGCTAGCCAGATTGAAAAAGACATACTTAGTCTAAAAGACACTACTAGCAACGAAACAGAAGCTAGTTCATCTTCCAAAAAGAAGATCGAAATCCTCCCTAGACCTGCTCAAAATAAAACACAACCTGAAAGCTCGGATTTAGAAAACCTAACTAAAGTCGTTCAAAAAATGTCAAATCAAGTTATAGATTTGAAAAGGACGACCGAATAATATTCTTCAAGCAAAGGGCCCTACAAACCCCCGTTCAAGAAGCCTTTTCCCACCAACCTACCTAATCCGAATACTGAGGGCCTCAATCTAGAAAGTTTGCAACTCGCCCTTCAAACAATTCTAGAAGCCTAGGATAACTTGATGCCTCCCGAGATTCCTGAAGAGGTAGTTGAACAAGAGACAGTTCAAGAAGAAGAATCTTCTCCGAACATTTTTGGACACTTCTCGGATAGCATCTTTCAAGCTAACTTCAAGACAGTACATCCCTACAATACTAGGAGTAAGACAACAAACAAACCTTCTTCCGAAAACACTACGACTTTTCCCCCAAAGAAATCTAAACCAGCTGAGACTAAACAAAGTCATGTGAACCCGAACTTAGATTATGATTTAGTTGAAGACCTTAAAAAGTTAAGGGCTAACATTTCTGTTTATGAGTTATTGAAATTTCCATTTCTGCTACCAAAAATGTTACAGAACATCGCATAGAATAGCAAAAATGGTAATTCAAACAAGGTTGTTCAGAAAAAAGTTCCTCAAAAGACTTCCGCGAAGAGTAATCTTGATCCTCATGATAAAGGAAGCCTTTCTGTAAATAATGTAACAAATGTAGATAAATTAACTTTAGAAACTGCGAGTAAAAAGCTACAAACTACCACCCTTAGTACTCGCATAAATGTACCTCCATTTTTGTTAACTTTCAAAATCTTTAATAGAAACGTGCAAAATTGTATGGTAGACTCAGGAGCGTCATCCAATGTGATGCCATGGTCTGTGTGTCAGAAGATTAACGCTGAAGTTGAACCATCCACTTTAAAAATCATCCAACTTGATCGAGCTAGTGTTAAAGTTGTAGGCGAGTTAAGGAATGTGCTTATAAGATTATCGTCTAACCCCAAAGTTCATCAAGTCATTGATATTATTGTTGTGGATATTCCAGAAGTGTATGGTCTATTTTTAAGCAGGGACTGGTTGGAGTAGCTACGCGACTATTTCGCGACAGATTGGTCTCACCTGTGGCTTCCAGAGAACGGAAAGACCAACAAGATCAATGTAAATCGTGAATGCTACCTTAAGTTCACGGTCACAGATTTGAATGATCCCAACAAAACATTTACAACTTCTGCTGATTCACCCGAAATACAAGGGATGGATACCTTTTTTGGCAATTTCATGGCCGAGACTTCAGCTATCACCAATCCAGAACAACAGTCCGAGATTGTAGCATATGTGCAGCCAACAACTTCTACACAACGGTCTCATACACCCGATAAAAATCAAATTTGGTCTCTTTATTTTGACGGGTCAAAGTCCAAAGAAGGAGCTGGTGCAGGCTGCGTTATTATCGATCCGGGAGGTAAAAAAACATTGATTGCATGTAGGCTAGAATTTGAATGTACTAATAACACAACAGAATATGAGGCTTTACTGCAGGGCCTCAAAAAAGATTTAGACATGAACATTCAAAATTTGACTGTCTTTGGCGATTCCGAAATCGTGGTTAGACAGGTAAGAGATTCTATCCACTGTCTGTCTCTGCATCTTAAAATCTACCAATCAGAGGTATGGAATTTAATGAATAAATTTTTTGCTTTCAATATAAATTCTATTCCGAGATTGAATAATTCCGAATCTGATCTATTAGCTAACGTAGCTTCCAAACTCTTTCCTACAGAAGGCTTGTCCCCAGACGCATTCTCTGTCGAACTATTGTTCAGGCCATCCATTCCTGACAACATCACGAATTGGAGAGTCTTCGACGACGATCAATAGATTATTAGATTCCTGCATATGGAAGAAACTTTTCAAGGCGCGGTGATCGACGAATGCACTCACAACGACAATTTGCGTGATTTCACGGTAATACCAGATCCAAGAACTCCTGAATCTTCATCGAACATGGTAAATTCAATCCCTAAATCTGTTGTTAGATTAGAGAAATTTTACGATCTTCAAGATAAATTCAAAAAATTGGTCAACTGTAAAACCAATAGTTCCTTGTTGTCATATGAAAAAGTAAACTTAGGAACTAATGAAAATCCACAGTGCATTAATTTAGGGGTAGGGTGTTCTGAACAAGAAAAAGCCGCATTTGTTAAATTGTTTAAAGAATTTAAATATGTTTTTGCGTGGATGTATGATGACCTCAAAACTTTTGACCCCAACATCATACAACACGTCAATCCTATGAAACCCCAAACCTTGCCTTTTCAACAAAAATTAAGAAAAATGCACCCTAAGCTCGAACCGACCGTAAAAAAAGAATTAAATAAACTCCTGAATGCTAAGATAATTTTCCCAGTTAGGCACACTCAATGGGTTTCTAACCTTGTCCCTGTCCGGAAGAAAAGTGGCGAAATTCGACTATGCATCGATTTCCGAAACCTTAATAGGTTTGATAAAGACAACTATCCTGTCCCACCCATGGAACAGATCCTTCAACAGGTATCTGGTTCTGAAAGACTATCCTTATTGGACGGTTTTTCGGGGTACAACCAAGTCCTGATGTCTCCTCCAGACCAACTTAAAACTACCTTCCGCACTCCATGGGGAACCTATGCTTATCGAAAAATGCCCTTTGGACTGATTAATGCTGGTGCCACTTTCCAGAGAGTGATGGACATCGCTTTCCGAGGCTTAATCAATCAGTCCGTCATAGTTTACTTAGATGATGTTACTGTATTTTCTAAAAACAAAACTGATCATCTAGCTCATTTAAGAGATGTTCTACAACAATGTCGTAAATACGACATTTCCTTGAATTCTAAAAAATCCATCTTTGCAGTAGAACAGGGTAAACTCTTAGGATTTATTGTGTCAAGCAAATGAATGATTATCGACCCCGAAAGGACTCAAGTCATATCGAAACTTCCCCCTCCTACATCCAAAAAGTCTATGCAGTCTTTCTAGGCCAGATAAACTTCGTCAGGAGATTCATCCCCAGTTTCTCTGAAATGGTCAGACCTTTACATAACCTAATTAAGAAATACGCACAATATCATTGGGGACCCTTAGAAAATCAAGCTTTTAATGCAATAAAAAAGGCCATAATAGACGCTCCTTCTTTCATGAGCCCAGACTTTTCGCAAGACTTTACGCTCTACACTTTTGCTTCTGACCGTTCCTATGCTACCGTCCTAACTCAAAAGAACCCTGAAAACAATGAAGTACCCATTGCCTTTTTGAGCTCTACTTTCAAAGGTGCGAAACTTAATTACCCAGCGGTTGATCAACAAGCCTATGCTATTTTCAAAGAAGTCAAGCACTTCTGGTCTTATCTTTTGAAATCCAGGATGAAAGTTATTGTCCCTTACCCAGCCGTCAGGAATCTGTTAGTGCAGAAAGAACTAGGTGAAAAGAGGGCTAACTAGGTTACCTCCTTACAGGAGTACAACATAGAAATTACCCTAGCTCAGATAGTGAGAGGCCAAGGGTTATGCAAGTTAGTTGCTGATTCAGCAGCAGGACAACAAGAAGAAAACGATATGTTAAACCTAGGACAACACAATCAAAATGCAATCTGCTGTGCACAAAACTCTGTTAGTCCCTAGTATGACGATATAAAATTCTGTCTTGAACATGGGTCAGCCCCCCGTCACTTGGATCCCACTAAAAGAAGAGCGTTGAGATTAAAGTCTGCCTCCTTTCATTTGGTTAATGGTATTCTATTTCGTCAAAATTTTGATGGCGTATTGATGCACTGTCTTGAGAAAGACGAAGCAGAAAAAGTCTTACTAGAGTTGCATGCAGGAGAAGCTGGTGGGCATTTTGGTGGTGACACCACTGCCCATAAATTTTTGAGAGCCGGTTATTACTGGACCACACTTTTTAGAGACGCCCATGCCTTGTGTTGTAAGTGTGTTATTTGTCAAAAAGCATCAGGGCGGTTACAGAAACCAACCTTTCCTTTGCAACCCATTTCAGTAGACTCTCCTTTTTAGCAGTGGGGCCTTGATATCATAGGTCCAATCAATCCACCATCCTTACAGCTGCACAAGTTTATCATAACAACCACAAATTATTTCACCAGGTGGTCTGAAGCTGCCGCATTAAGAACTGTGAATACCGGTCAGGTAATTGCCTTTTTAAACTCAAATATTATTACTCCTTTTGGTATCCCTGACTATTTAGTATTCGATAACGCTTCGTACTTTTCATCTCTGGAGATGAGCGAGTTTGCTCTAGAAAAAGGAATTAAATTGAAGTATTATTCTAGTTATTACCCCAAGGAAATGGATTGGCAGAATCAACAAATAAGAATTTGATTAAAATTATCAAGAGAACGGTGGCTGAACATCACAAAAAATGGCATAATGCACTGTTAAACACAATCTGGGCTGATAGGGTAACACCCAAAACTGTTGTAGGTAACTCTCCCTTCTTTCTCGTTTATGGCAGAGAAGCAATTCTACCACCACACATTCTTCTTCCCTCACTACAACTATCGCAGAAAATACAAGAAGAAGACTATCCCCCTTTGGAAAAACGGATTAACGCCTTAATGAAGCTAGAAGAGGTAAGATCTCAAGATAAACGTAAGTTAGATCAGCATCAACTAGTAGTTAAAATCTAGTTTGATTCCAACTCTGCCTCTGATAGGAATTTCGAAGTAGGTGACCTTGTCTTGAAATGGGACAAACCGCATGAGGGAAAGGGAGAGCACACAAAATTTCAAAACTTATGGCTTGGGCCATTCTTAATTTCTGAGAAATTGGGTCCCAGTTCTTTCCGATTACAGAGTTTAGAGGGACAGCCTAACACCTATCTGGTGAATGACCAAGCTCTGAAAAGATATTTCACTTGATGACAACCCTTTGTACATTATGTAAATATTTTTCTTTTGTTTGCTTTTCTTTTACTGTTTTGATTCTGATTTTTTCCCTTGTATTTATCAGTTTTTTGTTTTTGGAAATACACATACCTGTATTTTTGAACTATTCAGACAAGGAAAACATAAAATTCTTTCACTAAAATGACTGTTGAAACATTATATAAACATCAATTGTATACTTCTGAAATTTACATCTGTGTTGAAAAAACTGTTGTTTGAAAGAAGTTAACTGATTTCGATCTGTGAGTAAAGCCTGTCGCGATCATCTATTATCTTCTTACGCTGTCCCTATTCCTTAAGGGAATGACTCAGAAGATGTCTTCCTGCCTTAGAAAGTCGGTTCTATAAACAAACCACCTCTGGATCTTAATGAAGGACAGTTCTAAAAAAAATAAATTCTGTTGAGGTCTGTAAAAAAAAAATATGCTAAAATATCATAATTTTCAGCGTCACCCTTCTCAACTATATATCTTTAAAAATAAAAATAAAAGAGCTGTGGGAAGTTCTTGTAAAGCCGCCGGGATGCTGAACAGGTCTGCTGGCAGCGGGTAAATGCATGCATGACGCCAAGACAACTTCACCAGGGTACTGAACAGGCCTGCTGGCAGCGAAGCAATGTCAGGTATATGAAAATTCGTAAATATGAAACCTCTTGACCTTAAAATGTCCTTTATTCTGATCTGGAACTTCTTGGCAGGATACATACATCAGAGTGGGTTGATTGGCAACCCTGTCGAGGCTATGGACGCCTGCTGGCAGCAGTGGCTCTGTCAACAGTATTGGATATTTTATCTTTAATATCGTGGCTCGCTTATCTTAAGACTATTATCAGTTTTCATCCTTTAAACACTGCCATAATATTTGATCATTGATGATGTTTAAACAATTTTCTGGTTATTTTTGTTGGAATTATTCCTGTTATCCTAATCGGAATTTGTTCTTTTGGCAGAGATAACTGCTTCTACCAGTGTGTCGCCATTGTTGGCAGCCATTTCACATTTTTATTCTATCCTAATGAGTTGCCTACCCAAGTATTTTGCAACCCTTGATTTTCATCGCAATCTTTGAATAAAACAACACTATTATTTTGCGCATTTGCACACCTACCTTTGTTCTCGTTTTCATGACTGCAAGCGTGAAAACTTTGATTTTGAAGTCACATTAAAATCGTCACTGGATTATTTTGGTTACTCTTGTCTATGTGTTCATTGCATTTCCAATTTAATTATAGTCGCACAGTTGGCAAGATACCAAGATCTTTTGGCATTCTTTTGTTGTTAATATGATTTCATTTTTATAAGATTGTGATGATATCATAATGACTGTCATTGAGTCCTTAATACGTTGGTGGTTTGATGTTTTATAGTCTTTCATCGATTTCCTTGACACATTGGTTTCATGAACACACATTGACGTTGTGGTTAGACCCTTGGTGTGATCATTTCATACGACACATATTTGATATGATCGAACCCTTGGTGTTGATTTTGAAACATTCTTTTGGTTTTAAAACTATGCAAACACTATGCTTATGCAATTTTTTTGGGTCGACTTACCATAGATTTCATTAATTGTTTGAATGGCATTGTTTTTAACATATGAAATAGCGATTTGAATCACCATATGCACCGTCGGTTGTACTTATGGAAATGACTATTTTGCATGGGCTTATCTAGCTCCACCACCCTCACACACTCGGGCATTAATGCCTCCCCCCTATCACGGGTTAACTCTGTTGTTTTCAGGTAAGCCTGTGAGATTTTCGATCCTGCGAATACCTTGTCCAAACCCTTTCCCGTTCACCCAGCTCACTGTGTGCTCCCGTCTATGGCACATGTGGTGTGCGTAGAGTCAAATGGTAGCCAATCACTCCTTCTGTTCGACAACGCTCGTAAGGATTTGGAAAATGGTGGTTGGCTGGTGTTTATCCAAAGGTTTGAGGGTTTCAATCTTTTGGTTGCCCAACAATTCGCCCTCACCTTCGACGGATGTAGGGCTAAGGTTGGAGACATACAACTCGAGATAAATGAAGAATTCCTAAGCTCAGCTACAGGACTACCAGCTACAGGGCAAAGGTGGTTTAAAAATTCCAAAGTAGACGAGGTGCCGTGGCCGCTCCTTTTCACATCAAGGAAGATTGTTTCCTGTGATAGAGGTATGCCTATCACTACCCTCAAACCCAGGTGGCATGATCTTTTAGCGATTTTTAAACAGTTTGTGACCTGTGAGGGTCATTATGGCTTGGTATTTCTGTATCATCTTCAGTTATTGATGAATTTTATAGGATACCCTCTGAATATGCCACATTATCTCTTGCGTAGTCTTTACAAGATGTCTAAAAGATTCAAGCGTGAGAAGGCTGATAACATCCTTTTCCATCACGGCTTGATCAAAATCATTATCGTCCACCATTTGAGCCTTAGTGGTGACTGTTGGTAGGCCTTCCTATCTAGGAATGGATTTTCCACCCCCGAGTATGTCCAAATGGACAAGGTTGTGGTTACTGAAACATTGGTAGGACCAACCGTGCCACTTCATATCCTTCTACCCCCTGTCAAACCCTCGGATTTCCCTGACATAGACCTACCCGATACCATGGTCGACCCGTGTGCTAATGAAAATACAAAGGCCGTCAAAAGGCTTATGAGGAAGAAAGGCAAGAGTGATACTACTGTCAACAGTAAGGGGAAGAAAAATGCCCGATGGATATCGAGATGTGCTAGGAACAAACCCAAGCCAAACGTTGACCATAAGCCAATAGTGCTGAGGTAGGACTCAGACTCCGAAATTGAACAATTCTTGACTAAGGAATACCCCTATTCTCATGGCCTCTACTCTAAGGAACCCTATGACTATGTCTCTAACTTACCTCCGTGCCTAAAAAACGATCCTAAATTTTCGGGAATTAAGCTTCACAATGAAACCCCTGGTGAATTGAAAGAACCCTCGCCTTTGATGTCGAAGCCCAATCAATCACCATGTACCCAATGTAATGCTTGGCTAGAACGTTATTACACCGACGTTCCCCTGTTGCAATCAAAGATCAAATCGTTAGAGGAACAAGTGACAGTGCTGGCGAAGGAGAACGACAGGCTACAAGCCAACGAGAAGAAACAAAAAACCACCGGTTCAATTGTCTTCAGAAATGTCGAAGCAACAACGGCCTTTGTCAATTAAAAATTATCATGATCAAAGCATTTTCTTAATGCTCAGGTATGTGTTTCAACATCGATTTTGTTTTATGAACTTGTTCGAATTAATATAACCGATTGGATTTGCTTTCAAAAGCTCTGTTCATTTTTATAGATTCAAAATGATTCTGTTACTTTCGTTTTACCAAAATAATTTCGTTATAAATCATGAGTGGAAGATTTGTTTTGCTAAACTCGGACACAACTACGATTTAGTTATTGTGATTTTATTACTCTCAGATTAGTATAAAAGATTGATTGTTTTTGAGTCAGTTTGAATTAAGATAATCGTTTCGGTTTGATTTCGATTAGTTCTGTTTGTTTCTAATATATTCAAAACAATCCTGTTGACTTCGATTTACCAAGAACGATTCTGTTTTGTATTGAATCAATATTTTCGTTTTGGATTGCATTCGACCTGTATAAAATATTTGTTTCCTAAAATCGTGAAGCTATGTTTTGATTGATACGATGTTGCATAATGATTGTGTCGGCCCCAAATCGGTTTGATTCATTCCTGTTTGATTTGATTCACAATCAATGCCGCGTGCCTTGAATTAGCATGAGTTGGATTAGATTCAAAGCTAGATTTGATACGGATCTGTTAGTTTAGATTTAAATGATTCTGTTGAGTGTTGGATTGACATATTATGTCTATATTAAATTCTTATCAGAGATTTTCTTGATATTAGTTTAGGGTCTGTTTCAATCGAAATAGATTCAAACAAGATTTCATTTGCTATCGATTAACATAGAAGTTGTGGTTTAAATGATTCATTTTGTTTTCAATTAGCAATTAAAGATTTGAATATATTTCTATTAGCATTTCATTGATTTAAAACGATTATGTTTTCAAATTAGACCAGCTACAGAATCGTAAGATTCCGTAGCTAGTCTTAAAGTTTAGATTTTTGTTAATTTTATCAATAAAATATCCTCTAAACTTGTCTATTCTTGTCCACTTTCAGGTGCATACGAATTCCAATGATCAATTGGACATGCTGTGGCAGTTTAGGAGATACTTTTGTGATATAGTTTTGTTATAGGTTGTTAGCTTTAGTCAGGAATATAGACTTGGGAGATTATTCCTAGATTTTTTGTAAACAATGGTTGATAATTCCCACAGGGATGTTTTACCCTGTGGTCTTTAAATACTTGTTATTTTTTGTAATGGACCCATCATCATCATGGTTGGGAGAACCAGACTATGGATTTATAACATAGACTGGGATGAAAGTTGATGTCTTGTAACAACTTTAGCTTTCAATATATCAAACTTTTATTTCAAGTTTTCTTCATATCAGTTTGCAATTAATTATCGACTACTTTAGCTATCGTAATTTGTTGGAGGTTGATGTGATTTGGTTTATGTGTTGTCCATATCTGATTTCTCTTATCTTATAGTACAACAATTACTTTGCTTCAATTCAATGAATTAAAGGTTTATCTTCTTCGTTAAATGAATCATTTCGTACAAATCTTTGCAAACAGATTTATCTAAATGTGATGATTTGTAAATTATAAGATTGCTGTAATTTTTTATGTCTTGTTTGTCCCGTCATTTATATTTCAGGAGCACAGCTTCTTCCTGTTTACGAGAATCTTGTGGAGAATCCGATGTGGTTTTTCTCCCACCGAATAGCTAAATCAACTATTGCATACAGGACAAACTTGAAGTGTTACTTTAGGTCAGTTTGCTATTTGTTATTTGATAGTTAATTTATTAGTGTCATTTAAGTAGTTTAGATAGATATATGTATAGTTCACATTTATAGTTAGAATTGTTATTTTAGTTGCTTAGCTTAGATAGTTTTTGTTTAATTTCTTTCTCATAAAAGATTATAAAAAATAAAAAAAATAGTAACTTTGCTGTCATGGGACAACCCACAAATGTTTTTTTTTCAGGTTTTCGATTTAAAATATGTAATCTGTAATTATTGTACATTTGTGATTAAGATTTAATTCTGTTGATAATTGAACATTTAACTTCATATAATTATTGCTGTATAATATTAGGTAATAGACTGTATATATGTAATTTAGATTTGTTTATTAGTTTGCTTTAATTATTGTTTTCATTTAGATTAGTTCCTTTAGTTAGTTTTCTTTCATTTTCCTAGGACTTAGATCGGCTAACGGAGCCGCTAAACCCATCAGGGTGGATCATCCCAAACGGCTTGGGTTATTTAGACAGCCCCGGACCAGATCCACTCTTCCAGTTGGCGAGTGTTCATTTTCGCCCATCAACAGACTTCCCGTTATCAACTCTAGCTACTTCTTACCTGGTAGCACCCAATATTACCTAGTTCTCCCCTTGTCTTCTTCCTATCCTAGTGTTCCATGCTCTCCTACATACTCTTCCTATTTTCCTAGTCCTTCAAATGCTTGGGGAAAGTATTTCCTCTCCTCCTTAGCTCTTCTTCCTTACACCCCTTTTTCTCCAATTTTATTTGGTCATAATATCGATGGGTCCCTTCTAGGTCATTATATCAAGAAAGAACCTACTTGAGATAACCTCTACCTAGATAGGATCAACTATCACTTCTTTGGTCAATTTTCCAAGATGTCCCCCTTAATGGTCACATTCCATAGCTTGCAAATATGGATCCCCTCCCAATGGTGAAATCATATCTTCCTTTGATCTTCTCTCCTCCACTGTTATACCATTGGTAGTTTTCACCTCTACGCTTGCATTGAAATTAGGTTGATGGATGTCGCCTCCAAGTTGCCATATGTCATATTTATTCTTGTGATAACCCTATATTAGAGTTTGTTTCCTCTCTCGCTCATGTTCACTCTTAGTCGGTTTATGTTAACTCATGCGTTTTTCCAATGTCATTCCAATGTCATCAACTTCTTTCTCTTGCCTTTGTTAGAACTACCCTAACACCACAACCTCCCATATTTACCTTTTCATCTATCCTCCATCCTTTCCATAAGAGATCATGTTGCTAATCCTACATCACTTGTGGTAAGATACCAACCTCTGCGATGTAGGTATCTAGCTAAACATGTTCCTACACCATCCTACCTCACGTATAAGTAAGTGCAAGTATCTCCTTGTCACTCTTAATATTATCAATGATTTTATAGTTGAGATGTTATTATTATTGTTAAACTCACTCATGGTTTACTTACATGTTCTAGTTATTGTTCCATTAATATAGTAAATAGAAATTTCTCATCTCTAATCTCCTAATTTAGCCATTGCATCATTTACATGATAGTTAGGATTATTTATTTTTATTTCATTATTTACATTTCATAGTTGATTTTCTATCATTCTTATGAAGTGATTAAATTCACTTGTTCCCCCATGTCAAAATTGTGTGTTTAACATGCAATGTTTGTCTACCAATATTTCTTTCTCATTTGTCTTCTACTTTCCTAACATTACACTAATCCACATGGCACACATTGTAGTTTTACCTTACACTAATTCTCAAAGAATAGGGGTATTCACATGTACCATGGGATATATAGACCTAGTTGATGGAGGATTCCTTCACAACAACAATGTGTCTCGTGTACATTGCAAAGACCCTCATATTACCCCTATGTAATTTCTTGCATTGCTCATTCTTTGCATCTTGATATTATTCACATCTTATAGATAGAAGTTCCTATAAGGCGAGGTAAAATGTATAGAATCTCATATGTTCATAAATTATCTAGCATTCATTCTTTGGTTACTAATGCCCTTCAATCCTCCCTAGATCATTATAAATCCCTCTAGGATCACCATCAAGGCTTTG
>WSFP011427182.1:0-22030 GCA_009831015.1 Picea engelmannii
TGGGGTGTAAATACTTCATGGTGTATAAACACGGCTGAAAGTAAAAGACCTCTGAATCAGGAAGATAATCAGGGTCCACAACCAACAATGTTGTATGGCTACGGGTGTGGTGTTGTCGAAAATCCCAATTGTTTGACAAACTCTGCTGAGATGAGGTTCTTCTGGCTTCCGCTATCAACAATAAAATGCAATGGGGTCCCCTTCACCCACATCTATGAATTAAAAAGGTACTCCCCCTCTTCAGGATCTGTTGGTTCTTCTGGTTGAATTTTTGCAGTCACGACAATAAAAGTGCGGTCTGTGTCAATGATCTGTATTTTACCATTATTTTCATAATCAGATTCTAAATCAGGGTTTGGTTCTTTGTCTTTGATCTTGACCACCAATGATTGTTTTGAGTGACATTCATCGGTGTTGTGCCAGAGGCTTTTTTTGAACTCGCACCATTTTTCGGTGTCCTTCTTTGTCTTCCCGTGACCCTTCTTTTCCTGTGTCTTGGACTGGTTTTTGGGAGATTGTTTGTTAGTGTTGTCTTTGTCATACTTTGGTTGTTGTAGATTTACAGATCCGAAATCCCATTTGTTCTGGTGCTTAAATTTCTGATCGATTTTAATAGAATATCGATAAGCAACACCGAGTGATGAGATGTCCAAAAAATCTATTTCAATCTGGATGTATTTGTGTAGAGCCCCACGGTATTTCAAAACCAAATTTCACTCAGAGTCTTTGATACCTAGATTGGTGCACAAGGTAAGGAAGGTATTGGTGAACTCCGGAATTTCTTGGCCCCTCTCTTGTCTCAGTGTGGTCCATCTCATGTACTGGTTCTCATAGTTTCCAACAAGGTAATATTGTTCCTTTACCACATCCACAAAAAATCCCAAGTGGGATCGGCTCCATATATTTTAGACTCCTCTATGGAACTCTACTCTCAATAAGTTTCCCACCAATGTTTGACATGGAAGAGAGCTTTAAAGAGTGCGAAGGTGATCTTTTCTTTGTTCGAAAATTTGTGAATAGAGAAATGACCTTCTAGTGGATTTAACCATTTGTCTAGGCATTCTGCATCTATATGTCCTTCAAATATAGGAATATCAAAATTAAATTGTACCTTGAAAGGTGAGGTGCCTCCAAAGTGGTCGCTTGATGAATATGTTCCTATTTCTATCAGCAGGCATTGAAGGATGTGGGAAAATTTCTCCATCATTTTGTCCCTCTATCGCGTGAGAGCTTTCTCAAGCAACAGACTGATAGGATCGTCTGCTCCATCATTTTTATTTTCTTCCACCAGAGGGTTTCTTGGGTGTGCAAGAGTGATTCTCTTCAAGAGAGACAAGCTCGAGACCCAACTTGCCATACTTGGACCTCGTCGGGGACATGCACTGAAAAACGATCAAGAGTAGCCTGCTATGATACCACTGATCCGGATTATTTTCGGCACGAAATGAGAGCGGAGATATAACAAATAAATGCACAGAGGTATCGCGTATATTCAATAATATAACAAAAATGTATCAGAGATGCAACCATAAACACATATATACAGTAATACACAATTTCTATTAATGAGAGAAATTTACAGAGACTGTAAAAATACAGAGTGAAAGACTCGCTAGAATGGTGGCAGCTTATCTCTGAGAAGAGATGTGACAACCAATTGCATTCGCAAGAAGATGATTACAATGAGGCTTTGAAGGCCTTTTTACAATAATAAGGAATGCCAAAAAACCTAGGCATCCAAAAACATAACCCTAGGAGATGAAATTCCAAAAATCATGTGGGCCCCGTTTGGGTAAGTTAGTACATCAACTTCCCAGGGTCGTAACTTTTGCACATGATCTCCGTTTTAGGCGTATAATAGCTCATTGGAAAGGTATTGTTGAGGAGTTTCATTTTGAGGGCCCAATAATACCTTCAATTTTCATTGAAAATCTCGATGTTGAAAAACCTTCATTTAGGCCCCTAAAATGGCCCCGAAAGTTAAAACCTGCTAAAAATAGTAAATTGCCAAAATTGTCAGAAAACTGTTTTGAGCTAGTTGGAAAAGGTGGGTGGCCACTGATATCAACTTGGATCAATCCTCCCTCCTTGGGAAGTAATGGTATCCATTGCATTGAGTTCCAGAGGGAGAGGGAAAAGCGTTTGTTGAATTCGCATCTTAGTGAGTTGCTAGTCTTGCTAGAGACGTCGTGCTGCTAAGTTTGTGGAAGTCTGTCATGAACCTGTTGAGGTTGAGGCTGTTCAAAAAGTCGAGATACATGAGAGGACGGTGTGCAAAAGGAATCTATGCACTTTTCTGCAACCTTGTCTACCTGCTTCTATTGGATAGAAGACGCTTGGGGCAAGGCTGTAGTGGTTGCAATGTCCTTTTGTTCTCCTTTTGAATAGATTGTGAAGAAGATGAATTTTGCATTATGAGATACTACCTTGCGACACTTTTTAGGTGGAACAGTAGTCGGAACTACCTCTGGTATTTTGTAGAGATGACCCCCCAAAGTAACAATGAAACTACAGGGTCGAGACTCATAAACAACATGGCATCTCCACATATATGGCTATCCCAAGGGCACATCACAGAAATCTAGTGGGGAAACATCACATAATACCTCATCCTTGAAGGGTTGGATGCCGTATGATAATTGACACTGTTGGATGACACAGAGATCTCGTCCTTGGCGAAACCAACCGATGTTGTATGGTTGCGGGTGTGGTGTTGTCAACAATCCCAACTGTTTGAAGACCTCTTCTGAGTTGAGGTTCTTCTGGCTTCCGCTATCAATAATGAAATGCAATGGGGTCCCCTTCACCCACATCTATGAATGAAAAAGGTGCTCCCCCTCTTCAGGATCTGTTGGTTCTTCTGGTTGAATTGTTGCGGTCGTGACAATAGCAATGGGGTCCATGTCAATGATCTGTCTTTTACCATTATTTTTAGAATCAAAATCGGAATCAGGGTTCATCTCTTTATCTTTGATCTCGGCCACCAATGATTTTTTTGAGAGACATTCATCGGTGTTGTTCTAGGGGATTTTGTAGAACTCGCACCATTTTATGGTTTCCTTCTTTGTCTTCCCGTGACCCTTCTTTTCCTGTGTCTTGGACTAGTTTTTGGAAGACTGTTTGTTAGTGTTGTCTTTGTCATACTTTGGTTGTTGTGGATTTACAGATCCGAAATCCCATTTGTTCTGGTGCTTAAATTTTTGCTCGATTTTAACAGCATATCGATAAGTAGCATCGAGTGATGAGATGTCCAAAAAATCCATTTCAATCTGGATGTATCTGTGTAGAGCCCCACGGTATTTCAAAACCAAATGTTGCTCGGAGTCTTTGATACCCAGATTGGTGCGCAAGGTATAGAAAGTATTGGTGAAATCTGGAACTGCTTGGCCCCTCTCTTGTCGCAGTGTGGTCCATCTCATGTACTGATCCTCATAGTTTCCAACAGGGTAATATTGTTCATTTACCGCATCCACAAAAAACTCTCAAGTGGGATCGGCCCCATATATTTTATACTCCTCTATGGAACTTTTCTCCCAATAAGTTTCCCACCAATGTTTTACATGGGGGAGAGCTTTAAGGAGTGCGAAGGTGATCTTTTATTTGTCAAAAAAATTGTGAATAGAGAAATAACCTTCTAGCGGTTTTAACCATTTGTCTAGGGCTTTTGCATCTATTTGTCCTTCAAATACAGGAATATCAAAATTAACTTATACCTTGAAAGGCAAGGTGCCTCCAAAGTGGTCGCTTGATGAAGATTCACCTATTGTTATCGGCAAGCATTGAAGGATGTGGGAAAAATTCTCCATCATTTCGTCCCTCTGTCACGTGAGAGCTTGCTCAAGCAATAGACTGATAGGATCATCTGCTCCGTCATTTTTCTTTTCTTCCACCATTGAGGGTTTCTTGGGTGTGTGAGAGAAATTGTCTTCAAGAGAGACAAGCTCGAGACCCAACTTGCTATACTCGAACCTCGTCGGGTACATGCACTGAAAAACGATCAAGAGCAGCTTGTTCTGATACCACTGATCCGAATTATTTTCGGCACAAAATGAGAGCGAAGATATAACAAAGAAATGCATAGAGGTATCATAGATATTAAATAATATAACAAAAATGTATCAGAGATGCAACCATAAACACAGATATACAGTAATACATGATTTCTATTAATGAGAGAAATGTACAGAGACTGTAAAAATACAGAGTGAAAGACTCGCTAGAATGGTGGTAGCTTATCTCTGAGAAGAGATGTGACGACCACTCGCATTCACAAGAAGATGATTACAATGAGGCTTTGAAGGCCTTTTTACAATAAGAAGGAATGCAAAAAAACCTACGCATCCAAAAACCTAACCCTAGGAGATGAAACGCCAAAAGTCATGTGGGCCCCGTTTGGGTAAGTTAGTACATCAACTTCCCGGGGTCATAACTTTTGCATACGATCTTCGTTTTAGGCGTATAATATCTCGTTAGAAAGGTATCCTTGAGGAGATTAATTTTGGGGGCTCAATAATGCCTTCAACTATCATTAAGAACCTTGATCTCAAAAAACCTTCATTTAGGCCCTCAAAATGGCCCCGGAAGTTAAAACCTGCTAAAAATAGTAAATTGCCAAAATTGCCAAAAAACTGTTTTGAGCCAGTTTGTGGAAGTCTGTCACGAACTTGTTGAGGTTGAGGCTATTCAAAAAGTCGAGATACATGAGAGGACGGTCTACGGAAGGAATATTTTCACTTTGCTGCAACCTTGCCGACCTACTTATGTTGGATAGAAGGCGCTTGGGGAAAGGTTGTAGTGGTTTCAGTGTCCTTTTGTTCTCCTTTTGAATAGATTGTGAAGAAGTTGAATTTTGCAGTATTAGATACTAACTTGTGACACTTTTTAGGTGGAACAATAGTTAGAACTACCTCTAGTACTCTGTAGAGATGACCCCCCAAAGTAACAATGACACTACGGAGTCAAGACTCATAAACAACATGGCGTCTCCACATATATGGCTACCCCAAGAGCACATCATAGACATCCAATGGGGTAACATCACATAATACCTTATCCTTGAAGGGTTGGATGTCGTATGATAATTGACATTGTTGGCTGACACGAAGATCTCGTCCTTGGCGAAGCCACCCGATGTTGTATGGCTGCGGGTGTGGTGTTGTCGAGAAACCCAACTGTTTGATGACCTCTGCTGATATGAGGTTCTTCTGGCTTCTGCTATCAACAATAAAATGCAGCGGGGTCCCCTTCACCCACATCTATGAATGAAAAAGGTGTTCCCCCTCTTCAGGAATCAGGATCTGTTGGTTCTTCTGGTTGAATTGTTGCGGTTGCAACAATAGCAGTGGGGTCCATGTCAATGATCTGTCTTTTACCATTATTTTCAGAATTAGATTCTGAATCAGGATTCAACTCTTTGTATTTGATCTCGGCCACCAATGATTGTTTTGAGCGACATTCATCGGTGTTGTGCTAGGGGCTTTTGTGGAACTCGCACCATTTTTCAGTGTCCTTTGTCTTCTCGTGACCCTTCTTTTCCTATGTCTTGGACTGGTTTTCGAGAGACTGTTTGTTAGTGTTGTATTTGTCATACTTTGGTTGTTGTGGATTTACAGATCTGAAATCCCATTTGTTCTGGTGGTTAAATTTCTACTCGATTTTAACAACATATCGATAAGCAACACCAATTGATGAGATGTCCAAAAAATCCATTTCAGTCTGGATGTATCTGTGTAGATCCCCACTGTATTTCAAAACCAAATGTTGTTCGGAGTCTTTGATACCCAACTTGGTGCGCAAGGTATGGAATGTATTGATGAACTTCAGAACTACTTAGCCCCTCTCTTGTCGCAGTGTGGTCCATATCATGTACTGCTCCTCATAGTTACCAACAGGGTAATACTGTTCCTTTACCGCATCAACAAAAAAATCGCAAGTGGGATCAACCCCATATATTTCAGACTCCTCTATGGAACTCTACTCCCAATAAGTTTCCCACCAATGTTTGACATGGGGGAGAGATTTAAGGAGTGCAAAGGTGATCTTTTCTTTGTCAGAAATTTTTTTAACAGAGAAATAACCTTCTAACGGATTTAACCATTTGTCTAGGGATTCTGCATCTATCTGTCCTTCAAATACAGGAATATCAAAATTAAATTGTACGTTGAAAGGAGAGGTGCCTCCAAAGTGGTTGCTTGATGAAGATGCGCCTGTTGCTATCAGCAGGTGTTGAAGGATGTGGGAAAAATTCTCCATCATTTCTTCCCTCTGTCATGTGAGAGCTTGCTCAAGCAACAGACTAATATAATCGTCTACTCCGTCATTTTTCTTTTCTTCCACCATTGATGGTTTCTTGGGTGTGCGAGAGCAATTGTATTCAAGAGAGACAAGCTCGAGACCCAACTTTCTATACTCGGACCTTGTCAGGGACATGCACTGAAAAATGATCAAGAGCATCCTTCTCTAATACCACTGATCCAGATTATTTTCGACACGAAATGAGAGCAGAGATATAACAAAGAAATGCACAGAGGTATCACAGATATTAAATAATATAACAAAAATGTATCGAAGATGCAACCTTAAACACAGATATATAGTAATACATGATTTCTATTAATGAGAGAAATGTATAGAGACTATAAAAATTCAGAGTGAAAGACTCGCTAGAATGGTGGCAGCTTATCTCTGAGAAGAGATGTGACGACCACTCGCATTCGCAAGAAGATGATTACAATGAGGCTCTGAAGGCCTTTTTATAGTAAGAAGGAATTCCAAAAAACCTAGGCATCCAAAAACCTAACCCTAGGAGATGAAACGCCAAAAGTCATGTGGGCCCCATTTGGGTAAGTTAGTACATCAACTTCCCGGGATCGTAACTTTTGCATACGATCTCCGTTTTAGGCATATAATAGCTCATTGGAAAGGTATCGTCGTGGAGATTCAATTTGGGGGATTAATTATGCCTTTTTATATCATTGAGAATCTATATCTCTAAAAACCTTTATTTAGGCCCTCAAAATGTCCCCAGAAGTTAAAACCTGCTAAAAATAGTAAATTGCCAAAATTGCCAGAAAACTGTTTTGAGCCAGTTAGAAAAGGTGGGTGGCCACCGATATCCACATGGATCACCATCCTCCTGTGTCAGGGGTCTTTTTCTAAGAAAACCTAGATGTTCTATGTTAGCCTTCTTCAAGGCCTTCGTTACAGTTGTCATTGGATCAGTGGAAAAAAATATTTCGTCCTCATCAATATCCTTAGTGGGAGCCTTCCCACGTTGACCATGCCACAATACATTGATGAATAAAATTAATGAGATGAACTTTAACATTTGATAAATTTAGTTATTGTAGTCATACATTATTACTGTATTTAACATTTACCTGCTGAGGCACAACATGTGCCTTTCCATGATCACCATGGATAGATGTAGAGGGTGTTTTTTGGACACAATCACCCTGTACAGAAATTGACACAATAAATCAATCAACAAAAATTATGAAATTCACCTCTAACATTTGAAAAATGAAATATTGGAGTAATATCAGAAAAAAAATAACGAAATTTTAGAAATTTAGTTGTTGTAGACATAAGTTGTTACTGTATTTAACATTTACCTGCTGAGGCACAACAGGCGCCTTTCCATGGTCACCCTGGAAAAATGTAGTGGATGTTTTTCTCCCACAGTCACCTTGGACAAAAGTTGACACAATAAATCAATCAATAAAAGTTATGAAATTCACATGTAACATTAAAAAAATGAAATATTGCAGTAATATCAAAAAAAAAAAAAAAATTCAAAAATTTTGTTGTTGTAGTCATAAGTTGTTACTGTATTTAACATTTACATGCTGAGGCACAGTGGGTTCCTTTCCACGGTCACCCTAGACAAATGTAGTGGGTGATTTTCTTCCACGGTCATCCTGGACAGAAGTTGACACAATAAATCAATCAATAAAAGTTATGAAATTCACCTGTAACATTAAAAAAATGAAGTATTCCAGTAATATAAAAAAAAACAATGAAATTTATGAAATTTAGTTGACTTTGTAGTCATAAGTTGTTATTGTATTTAACATTTACTTGTTGAGGCACAGTGGGTGCCTTTCCATGGTCACCCTGGACAGATGTAGCCTGTGATATCTCATGGTCACCATGGATAGATGTTGACAAAATAAATTAATCAACAAGAGTTATGAAAGTAATTGTAAAAAAATTATGCTGTAAAAAATTGAAATATTGCAGCGATAAATTGTAACAATGATTGATCAAAGGTTGAGTTGAACGGTATGTAAGATATTTACCCCCATAGTCGCACCCCCTCCATCTATTCGATTTAATTTGTAATCGATCAACAACTCTTCACCTGGAACTATTGTTTTTGTTGCACATACAAATATACAATTTCCTTCGCGTCCCTTAGATATGCAATTCGGTTTCTTATTTGTTGCCACTGGTCATGTACTATTTATAAATCCCACAATGTTTCCAGTAGATTTTGGCCTTCCATACATATACATAGTTGCCCCTTTATTTTGATTGTTATCTATTAATTGTATATAATTTGCGGCAACTCTGTATCTCCGCATACTTTTCGTATATTAGACCAACATCAACCCGTGATTGTAGTTGTATAATGGTCTGACATACTCCATCAATTCAGTTACAGTTCCATAGCTGACCGTTATGCCATCCATGGAAAATAACCCCAATCCATGTAAGGACGAAGGAGCAATGCAATACATCCTCCCACCGATGAAGAAATATGTGTCCACTTCAGGTAGCTCCTTAGGTGCCCATTGTTTCACTAGATGTTTATACCTCAAGGGAAACTCAATGTCACCTATGCTCTCAGCATCATAATTACACGACCCTCCATTGGCAATAAAAAATTACATGCGTATACAGAATCTTTTCCTTACCTTTTCCAACCTAGTTGATCTAGAACCAGTAGATCTAGTGCAACACGTCTCACTTTCAACCTCTCTTACTATATCTTGATCATCACTCAAGGAAGATAGATCTAACAGATACCTATTTGGTGGTACCTACACTCATTAAAACAAGAAGATAAGTTATTGTTGCATGTTTCATAAAGTTGCATAAGTTCCATAAAGTTGCATAAGTTGCATGTTCCATAGTTGCATATAGTTGCATGTTTCATAGTTGCATACAGTTGCATAGTTGCATATAGTTTCATATTTGTATATTTGCATATAGTTGCATACGAAATTGTTGCAATATAGTTGCATAAGTTGCATTGTAGGATAAAGTTGCATATAGTTGCATATAAGTTTCATAAATTTGCATATATATGCATATCCCCCGACGCTTAGTGGAGAACTGGATTTGAGACCCATCAAAGAGTTCGAGTGTGGATCGATAGTTTGGAAATCCATGATCCTAGAATTTCACATATTTGGAAAGCATCTTTAGTGGCTAGTGGGGAATGGAGGAAAGGTTCGAGTTGGAAATAATGTTGGGGTTGGTTGTGACAGATATTAAAATATGATTGAGTTGTTGTTTAATCCATTATATGCATAGGGTGTAATGGTTTTTATGAAGTTGTACAAACTATAAAGGAAAGGGTTGTGGTCTTCTATATGGAAGATTGTAAAGGAAAAAATGGGATGGAAGGAGGGGGTTTCCTCTCTCAATCTTGTCCAAGGACCCAAGACCCATACCCAGTGCTCAAAATATCCTATTGATGCCCATACTCCCACTTGAATGCCAAAGATACCCTCGAGAGGTCATCTATGGTGGTTTGAGGTGTCATTCATGAAATTTGAGCCCTAGAAGTTGCATAAAACCTTGAGAGATTGGGTGTGCTAGTTTGAGGTGTCATGTTTGGCCATGGATGCCTAAAAGATTTTTACTTTGACTAAGCCTTGGGTTCCCCCTTCATCCATATCAAGGCCTTATGACCCATAGCTAATGCTCAAAACCTTGCGAGAGCACTAACAACATTTCTTAGATGACTCAAAGCTTTCTTTTTCCCCTAAGGCGTGACCTTCTTCCCTATATCATTTCCAAGACCTTGAGACACATACATACTACTCAAAAACACCTAATTGATCTAGAACTAGTAGATCTAGTACAACATGTCTCACTTTCAACCTCTCTTAGTATATCTTTATCATCACTCGATAGTTGCATATAGTTGCATAGGTTGCATTGTTGCATATAGTTGCATATATAAGTTGCATATAGTTGCATAAGTTTCAATGTTGCATAAAGTTGCATATAGTTGCATATTGTCATTAAAAAACATGATAAGTTGCATTGTTTCATATAGTTGCATAGTTGCATTTAGTTGCATATAGTTGCATAAGTTACATCGTTGCATAGAGTTGCATATAGTTGCATATAGTTGCATAGTTGCATATAGTTGGATAAGTTGCATATAGTTGCAAATAGTTGCATAATTGCATATATTTTCATATAGTTGCATATAGTTGCATAGTTGCATATATTTACATAAGTTTCATATAGTTGCATAGTTGCAGTTAGTTGCAGTTAGTTGCAGTTAGTTTCATATAGTTGCATATTTGCATATAGTTGCATATGAAATTGTTGCAATATAGTTGCATATAGTTGCAATATAGTTTCAATATAGTTGCATAAGTTGCATTGTTGCATAAAGTTGCATATAGTTGCATAGTTTCATATAGTTGGATAAGTTGCATATAGTTGCATAGTTGCATATATTTTCATATAGTTGCATATAGTTGCATATAGTTGCATAAGTTGCATATAGTTGCATAGTTTCATATAGTTGCATAAAGTTGCATATAGTCACTAAAAAACATGATAAGTTGCATTGTTGCATATAGTTTCCTAGTTGCTTATAGTTTCATATAGTTGCATACGAAATTGTTGCAATATAGGTTCGAGTTGGCAATAATGATGGAGGGGAGGGCTCTAGGGGGGGTGTCTAAACAGATTGATCCAACACGATGTTTTAAGATGTGACAATCTGTCACAGAATGTGTGACTTTATTGGAAGTGACTTCTTGATTTGGTTTGGAGGATGAAAAACTAGTGAATTTGTGAAAAGGATGTCAAGATATTCAATGGCATTGTCTTGAATGCAGAGAAGGAGAAATGGCTTAGTTGGGTAGGGTATTGATTTGTATATGTGATGGAGGGGAGGGATATATGGGGGGGGTCTAATAAGATTGATCTAACATGATGTTTTAATATATGACAATCTGTCACATAATGTGCGACTTTATTAGAAGTTATGTCCTTGGTTTGGTTTGGAGGATGAACAACTAGTGAATTTACGGTTTTGAGGACGAGTGGGAGAAGGTCTTGGTCTAGTGATCCAGGTGGATATTGGTGGCCACCCACCTATTCCACTTGGACCCACACCATTGTTTCTTTCAGTTTTTCAAATTCCTTAATTGTAGCACAATCTACTATTTTTAGCATTTTTTCGAATCCTAAACTTCCGGAGCCGTTTTGAGGCCCTAAACGACATTTTATGGGCATGAATGCTCCGTTGAACATGAGTCTGTTTCAAACTCAATATTTTCTAACAACAGTGTATTCCTTGGATAGATCTTTCTAACGATGTATCATGTGCGTCAAACAGAGATAATATGCCAAAGTTATGACCCCAGGAAATTGATGTACCAATTTACCCCAACGGGGCCCATATTTTGGCATTTCATCTCCTAGGGTTAGGTTTTTGGATGTTTAGGGTTTTTCATTGTTTCTCAATAATATATAGGCCTTTGAGATTCATTGTAACACAGAGTTCATAGGCCAGTAGCCGCCACATCTCTTCTCAGAGATAAGCTACCAGTGCCTGAGCTATTTTATTTCCATTCCATCTGTAAGCATATTTCAGTCATTTGTTGTTAATGAAATGAAGTTTTACTTCCGCTGCATATATGTGTTTATGTGTATTTTTGTATTTCATTATGTTCCTGCATAAATCTGGATCAATAATATCATAACAGTCTGCTCTTTCTTGATCCTTCTTTGCATGTCCCCAATGAGATCAGGGTATAAGGAGTTAGGGCTTGATCCGGTTGAACCGTTGCAATATCAGCCTCATAAACCCCAAAGGCCACCCATGGGGGAAGAAAATAAAGATGAGGGAGCAAGAGATCCTATCAAATTATTGCTCGAGGAGGCCCTTGAGAAACAAAGGAATGCGATGATGGACAACTTTGCCTAGATCCTTCAACGCCTGCCCACTGGCAGCACATCTACATCCAAAAGCCACTCTAGAGGCACCACTCCTTTTAAGGTACAAGTAAACTTTGACATTATCATATTTGAGGGCCAAATAGATGCATATGGTGTTGATAGATGGTTGAATCTGCTAGAAGGATATTTCTTCGTTCATGACTTTTCCAACCGAGAAAGGATCATTTTTTCACTCCTTAAAGTTGCCCCCCATGTCAAGGACTGGTGGGAAACCTAATGGGATCAATAGAGCGAGGGGGAACCCTCTTTGTTCTTGGTCACACCCACTTGGAATTCTTTCCGAGACACCATCAAGGAACAATATTATCCTGTGGGGAGCTATGAGGACAAATACATACAATGGACTACATTGCGGCAACAAAGGGACCAAGATGTGCATGAGTTGACGAATATGTTCCATACCCTACACACAAAGTTGGGTATCAAAGATTCGGAGAAACATTTGGTGTTAAAGTACCGCAGTTGTCTTCATAGATACATTCAGGAGGAAATGGAGTTCCTCAAATTCTCCTCGCTTGGTGCGGCATACCGTTATGCTGCTAAGATTGAGCAGAAGTTCAAACAGAAGAAGCGAGACTTTGGTTCTGGGAATCAGAGACAAGGGAAAGGTACCCCCAAACCATGGAACAAAGGACCAAGCCAAGGTGGGGTGGCCTAGGACAACCCACCAAAGCCGCAAGCAAAGAACAACATCACAAAGACAAAAAAGGACATGGGGAAGTGGTGTGAGTTCCATAAGAGCTCCACTCACAACACAAGTGAGTGTTAGGCCAAGCAGTCACTGGTAGCCGAGTTGAATGCTTTTGAATCAGATGTAGGCTCTGACTCTGAATCAGAACCCGATAAGGGGAATGACAGGGGGAAGTAGATTATCGATGCGGAGCCCAATGCCACTATTGTGACCACAAAGATCCAGAAGAAGGAACCGAAAGATCCATAGGAGGCGGAGTGCATCTTCCATTCCCAGATGTGGGTAAAGGGTTCCCCGTTGCAGTTCATTGTCGACAGTGGGAGCCAAAAGAACCTTATCTTAGTAGAGGTCATGAAATAGTTGGGGTTGCCGACCACATCACACCCACAATCATACACCATCGGGTGGCTACACCAAGGACGAGACCTCTGCGTAAGCCAACAATGTCACCTTCCCTACAGCATCAAGCCCTTCACGGATGAGGTATTATGTGAGATTTCTCCTCTTGATGTTTTTGATGTATTATTAGGCCAACCATACTTATGGAAGTGACATGTTGTGTATGATTCCAGACCTCATTTTTTTATTATTACTTTGGTAAATAAGTTGTACAGGATACCAAAAATAGCATCACCTACAACCATCTCTTTGGTTACTGCAAAACAATGCAGTAAGCTCATTGCCAAAATGAGGAAATTTTTTTCCCTGATGATCCACCCTCAAGGAAAGAAGAAGACTGCAGCCACAACCTCCAAACAAGGCCCCTCTACAGGATAGCAACAGATGGATAAGGTTGTGGAGGAGTACGAGGACATATGCACCTCCCCCGTAGGGGTGCCTCTACACTATCAGGTCAAGCCCCCCATCAATCTGACCCCAGGTGCGCCACTGCCCAATGGACCAATATATTGGTGCTCTATTATGGAGAATGAAAAAATCAAGAAGCAGATTCAGGAGTTGTTGCAGAAAGGTCACATCCGACCGAGTTCATCGCCCTGTGGGAGCCGATCGTGTTGGTGCAGAAGAAGGATGGGACTTGGAGACTCTGCATTGACTATTGAGCACTTAACTAGATCACTGTCCGAAATAGGTACCTGATCCCATGGATTGATGACCTTCTGGACCAACTCAAGGGGGTGAAATATTTCAGCAAGATCTACTTGAATTCTGGGTATCACTAGGTACCAATCGAACCCTCTGATGTGTAGAAGATTGCCTTCAAATCTGAGGGCCTTTTTGAATGGTTGGTCATGCCTTTCGGGTTGATGAATGCCCTTGCAACCTTCATGATAATAATGGACGACATCTTGCAACCATTCACCAACTCATTTTTAGTGGTGTACTTGGATGACAGTCTTATCTTTAGCCAGACTTGGGAAGAGCACCTCTACCACATCTGACAAGTCCTCCAAACACTACGGAAACACAAGTTGTGTGTCAATTTGGAGAAGTACACTTTTGGCATGACCCAGGTTCAGTATCCGGGATACATTATTAATGAGTGGGAGGTGCATGTGGATCCATCTTAGATCCAAGTCATTCGATATTGGCCAGCCCCAACCAGCCTAACAGAGCTCCACAACTTTTTAGGTCTTGCCAATTTCTATCACATGTTTGTGTTGGGATTTTCTCATATCACTTGGCCCTTGATTCAAGTCACCAAGGGAGGAGCGAAATCAAAATTTTTTTTTTTTGAATCTCAATATAAAGCGTTCAACTATTTGAAGCATCGTCTCTACTCTGCATCAGTGCTCACATTACCAGACTTGCAACAACCCTTTGAGATTGAGACATATGCCTCTAACTATGATATTGGGGAAATCCTTACTCAACAGGGTCATCCAGTGCCATATCACAGTGAGACACTTTCCGATACAGTCTGGAAGTATCCCACTTATGACAAAGAGATGTATTCCATTGTGTAGACTTGCCAACAATGGAATCATTACATTTTGGGAAAGGAAGCGGTCATCCACACCGACCATCGACCCTTGTAGTTCATGCAGACACAAGGGAAGTTGCAGAATGATCACCATCAGAAGTGGTCCACATGCCTTCTTTTAGCGACATTTCTTGTCCTAGGCACAAGACTATTTGGGTCTGCAAGTTGTACGAGGAGCGCCCAAGTGCAGCATCGAAAAATCTCGTTTCAAGCTTCCAGCCAGTAAGCGAGCGGAATTATATTGACGACGGTCTAGATCCTTTCATAAGAGAAAAAGGCGGTCAATGGGAAATCGTGGATAGTAGAGTTGCACCGATATTAGCACAAATAGATCGCGCCCATATTGTATGCAGGGAAGAATAACAGCCGTCCATATGAGGGACACGTGGCGCGAGATTCAGTCGCATCAGCTTTTCGGCAGTCGTGAGTTCAAGGGGTGAAGGTTTTATGTCATTGTACATTTCGAAACCCCAAACCCCGAAGCATCGATGGCACCCAAAGTTGGTCCCGCAGTATCAAGGGGCAGTCTCAGCCATCCATCTGAAGCGGACACCTGGCGCGCGATTAGGCTCCCTGCCTTTTCGCCCATCGCAGTTTCGAAGCGCAAGTAGCAGCTCCCTCATATCCCCAATGCGCGAAGTAACGAGAGCGTCCAGGACCTAGGGCCCACAGCAGCGTCGGGAGAGTTTAGGACCATCAGATTTGGAGGACACGTGGCACCCAATTGAGTCGTCTCGGTGTTTCGCCCATCGCAACTATGATAAGCAAGGATCAACTCCTTCCTATTCGCGAATGCCAAAATCCCCTATGGAAATAAAAGCAGGGTCACGGTCCATGGTCATTTGGGAAACAAAAGAGCTAAGCAAAAGGGGCCAAAAGCGTTGAGTCCATTCACCGAAAGGATCATCGCGATTTCCAGATGCCAGCGGATACGATTTCTCTCCCGGTTTCCGCTTGGAGTAAATGAAGGCAAAAACGGATGGTTGAAACCTCCTTTCATTCATTGAATATGAGATATGGAGGGTCTAGCAAGCAGTTTGTTCGAAGGATTTCTGTGTACTGATTATCCAAAGAATCCATGCCGAAGTCCTCGATTAGACAGAGAAGTCTGCACAGGCCATTTTGGCCTTTAATGTTTCGGCTACCTCCCCTGCAAAATCCATGCGAAGTTAAGGTAGCATCTGTCATAAGCGCACGATCATCCTGAGTCTGCATGGGTAGACTGTCAAAAGACATGCAGACGCAATGTTTTTAATGCAGTGTCTTGTTTTTGCTGTTGTGGTTGTTTTGGAGTATATGTAGGCATTTTCTCCATTTTTGTAAGGATGGATGGTAGAGCGAAGCTCCCAATTGTAAAGTTTTAGCACACTCTAGTTCTTTGGTTATGCATCTGTATGTGAGATTTCTTGTTTTATGACAGACAATCTTTCTTACTCCATCTAATTTTCATCTTATGCTGAGAGAGTTCGTGAATGACTGATTTGTGTGAATTATTGCAATCATGTTATGATAAAGGATTTATTGTTGCATTGTTGTATTCTCCGACGTTTTGCATTTGAATGCAAGAAGATCTTGCGTTTAGATGTCTTCTCCCACAGCCTATTAGAAACTTGATGTTTACGACAGACCTTTGCACCTCTCTGATACAATTCTTCCCCCTACTCACCCTTACTACAACTTACTGTCTGAAGTTTGATTAAGACCTCACCTGCCCACGCCTACCTGGCCTAGTTTCGGAGTTAGAACTACACCATCTTGATTTGGCTTCCAATCAATCACCCCATTAAACAAATTGTGACACAAACAAATGGGCGTGGGGCTCTTCTCTTGCTGCAATCCAGGGGTGACTTCCATCGCCAACATTTCTGGTGCCGTTGCCGGGGACGAAGTTGCAGATTTTCCCTGCGAAGAATGACATTGAGCCTCTGATTCTGAAGGTGCATCAGACATCAGAGCCCTTAAATATTGCTACTGTGCACCTGACGACTCCACTGTTGCAACTCCATTGTTTCCACATCATTGTTTCAGCTGTGACTACTGTTAGCACACCTGAAAGCTGACCCTAAGGAGCTTTCTCGAGAAGGTTTTAGCAGCTGCTTTCTCAGCCTGAGAAGCTTCCTGGGGTAACGACAACATTAATATCTGGCCTTTGATGGTGAACAAGGACTAGGCATATTTGAAGTTGTGCATATTTCACCTGGCGACTCCATGATTCGAGGATCGATTGGCGACTCCACCGTTTCGATATGGAGAAAATTATGGCTCAAAGGTTTTCTTTCTGTGACTTTTCCTAGATAGTTGGTTTTCCTAATGCACTTCCTGATAGAGACCAATGGGAATATTTCCTCCCTGAATTTCACGCAAAGAGTTGGGAGGTACCAGCTGAGCATTTACTGGACTTTCATGAGGTTATTCATCGACTTAATATCATGCATGAAGATGTCCAGATTAATCTCTTCAGGTATTCATTGAAGGGAGCTGCTCTTGAATGGTGTCGGTCTCTTCCCGCTGCAAGCATCCACTCTTTAACAGGTTTTCATACATCTTTCAATTCATTTTGTAAAGATTATTTTCCAGCTGATTGTTTGTATGAAAATTGTTGTGAGGAGTTTTCTTTGCTTCATGAAGCCTCTGCTGGCCCTGAAGACCAGGTCCATGATGAAGCTTTTACTATGGAGGAAAGCATTTGCTAGGAAAATATAGAGGTGTTGAATGATATTAATTGTGCTATCCCTAGAACGGAAGCATCTGACATCATATCAGATGCCTCTATTCTTTTAGATGTTCATAATGATCAACATGCCTCTTGTGGAAATTGTGAGTTTATAGAGAAAATGTAGTCCATGGTAGATGACTCACCTAGATATCGGGTTGAAGCAGATGTTCCTAGTAGCTCTGCTCATGATGACGAAGAACATCTCTTTTTAAAAGAGGGGTTAGTTGTGGAAGAGGATTCTTCTCTTTCCCCCAGGGGGTTTCTCACGATATATTTTTACCTGGGATTAAAGAGAAAAGGATTATGTATGAGCAGCCAGAACCAGCAGGTCCCACTATCCCTAAAACATAAATTTTTTACGGGATCATTGTTCTGGAGGAGGATCATATCAATGAAGGACACCCCCTTTTTGATGTATATTATAGTGATGATGAGCAGCAAGCTTATCCTACATTTGATCACTATAAAGATACTGAAGAGCCAGTCAGCAAGCAGAACCACCCCATGGTCCCTATTTATGATCAATATGAATCTGACCCGGGGGAGAGCCAAGAAGAGGAAAAGGAACCAGAGGAATAGCTGAGCACATATTTCATTCCAGAGCCAGTCAGCGAGCAGCTACCACCTGAGATCAGTGATCCTACGTCAGTTGTCCACTCACCTGTGCTTATCAAAGATATTCAACCACATGTGAGCAACTCTGTAGAAAAGGAAGTTGCCTGTCACCAATTTTCTGAAATTCGCCACCCATTCTATGACCCTGTCGATGAATACATGGAGTGGCATGTCCTTTATGCCTTGGAGCCCCCCTATTCCATATCAAATTCAACTAGTGAGGAGAAGTTGAAGAGTGTAGTCGTTCTACTGTCACGGTTACACCATCTGTTGGTGATCATTGACAGAAGGAAGGAGCTTCTATCCAGGAAGCTGCTTGAATGGCTATGGTGGAAGTTTTCTTTCACCTAGCCCATATAAAATATTTTATTAGCATTAGGACTATATATAAATAACATCCTTTGAGAATGTATCTTTATTTTGTTACTTTTATTTTTCGGCCTGTATTTTCAGCAGTGAGATGTTTTGAGCATGACTCCATAGCCCAACAGCAAGGCACTGAAGCTGCGGAATGAGTTCTTAGAGCATCACAGGGATGAATCTATCCCCCATGGAGCCTAATGTTAGCGACATTTCTTGTCCTAGGCACAAGAGTATTCGGGTTTGCAAGTTGTACGAGGAGCGCCCAAGCGCAGCATGGAAAAATCTCATTTCAAGCTTCCAACTAGTAAGCGAGCGAAATTATATTGACGACGGTCCAGATCCTTTCATAAGAGAAGATCGACGGTCAGCGGGAAATCGTGGATAGTAGCGCTACACCAAGATTAGCGCAAATATATCGCGCCCATATTGTATGCAGGGAAGAATAACAGTCGTCCATCCGAGGGACGCGTGGCGCGAGATCCAGTCGCATCGGCTTTTCGGCAGTCACGAGTTCAAGGGGTGAAGGTTTTATGTCATTGTACATTTCGAAACCCCGAACCCCGAAGCGTCGATGGCACCCAAAGTTGGGCCCGCAGTGTCAAGGGGCAGTCTCAGCCATCCATCTGAAGCGGACACCTGGCGCGCAATTAGGCTCCCCACCTTTTCGTCCATCGGAGTTTTGAAGCGCAAGTAGCAGCTCCCTCATATCCCCAATGTGCGAAGTAATGAGAGCATCCAGGACCTAGTGCCCACAGCAGCGTCGAGAGAGTTTAGGACCATCATATTTGGAGGACGCGTGGCGCCCAATTGAGTCGTCTTGGAATTTCTCCCATCGCAACTATGATAAGCAAGGATCATCTCCTTCCTATTTGTGAACGTCGAAAGCCCCTATGGAAATAAAACCAGGGTCACGGTCCGTGGTCATTTGGGAAACAAAAGATCTAAGCAAAAGGGGACAAAAGTGTTGAGTCCAGTCGTCGAAAGGATCATCGTGATTTCCATATGCCAGTGGATACGATTTCGCTCCCGGTTTCTGCTTGGAGTAAATGAAGGCGAAAACGGATGGTTGAAACCTCCTTTCATTCATTGAATATGAGATATGAAGGGTCTAGCAAGCGGTCTGTTTGAAGGAGTTTTGTGTACTGATTATCCAAAGAAGCCATGCCGAATTCCTCGATTAGACAGAGAAGTCTGCACACACCATTTTTTCCTTTAATGTTTCGGCTACCTCCCCTGCAAAAGCCATGCGAAGTTAAGGTAGCGTCTGTCATAGGCGCATGATCATCCTGAGTCTGCATGGGCAGAATGTCAGAAGACATGCAGACGCAATGTTTTTAATGCAGCGTCTTGTTTTTGCTATTGTGGTTGTTTTGGAGTATATGTAGGCATTTTCTCCATTTTTGTAAGGATGGATGGTAGAGTGAAGCTCCCGATTGTAAAGTTTTAGCACACTCTAGTTCTCTGGTTATGCATTTGTATGTGAGATTTCTTGTTTTATGACAGACAGTCTTTCTTACTCCATCTAATTTTCATCTTATGCTGAGAGAGTTCGTGAACGACTGATTTGTGCGAATTATTGCAATCATGTTATGATAAAGGATTTATTGTTGCATTGTTGTATTCTCTGGCGTTTTTCATTTGAATGAAATAAGATCTTGCATTTAGATGTCTTCTACCACAGCCTGTTAGAAACCTGATGTTTATGACAGACCTTTGCACCTCTCTGATACAAGTCTTCCCCCTACTCACCCTTACTACAACTTACTGTCTTAAGTTTGATTAAGACCTCACCTGCCCACGCCTACCTGGCCTAGTTTCGGAGTTATAAATACACCATCTTGAGTTGGCTTCCAATCGATCACCCCATTAAAGAAATCGTGACACAAACTGATGGGCGTCGGGCTCTGCTCCTGCTGCAATCTAGGGGTGACTTCCATCGCCAACACCTGCAACAGTTTCATTTGAACATTAAGTACAAGAAAGGAAGCACCAATAATGTTGCAGATTGCCTCAGCCGACCCCCTATCATGGAGCTAACCACGGTGCTCAACTCTTTTGGGCACAAGAATTCTGATTGGCCGCTTCTCTACAAAAGTGATCCAGAATTTGGCCACACATACAATACGCTCTTGGAGGGTAAGCAAGTTCCTAATTTTCACCTCCAAGATGTCCTGCTATGTCACCTAGGACATCTTTGTGTTCCTTCAAGTGAGCATCCCAAGATGATTTGGGAGGCGCACTAAAGTCAGGTCGTTGGGCATTTTGGGGTCCAGAAAACCATGGAAATACTGCAAAAGTATTTCTATTGGCCGAACCTTCGACAGGATGTCTGGAAGTACATCAAGTCCTGCACTACTTGTGCCATTTCCAAACTGACCATCAAGAAGCAAGGCCTCTATACTCTAGTGCCCACCCCTAGTCAACCTTGGGAATTCATCTCCATGGATTACATGTCGTGCCTTCCTTCTACTAAGCATGGCAATGACTATGTTTTTGAGTTCATTGACAGATTCTCGAAGATGTCCATTATGATGGCCTGCAAGAAGAATATCATAGCAGAAGACACTACTAAACTCTTCTTTGAGTGAGTGTGGGTACACTTTGGGATCCCACAGTATATCATCTCATATCGAGACAGAAGGTTCCTCAGTACATATTGGTCCAGCCTGTGGTTGATGCTGGACACCAAGCTCACCAAGTCCACAGCTTTCCATCCGCAAACTGATGGCCAGATAGAGGTCGTCAACCGGATGATTGTACACAGTTTGTGCATGTACAAATCAAGGCATCCACACAAATGGGATGAGAGCCTCCCCTATGTACAACACAACTACAATTGTTCTCTCCATAGTTCAACCAGCCACAACCCCTTTCAGGTGGGCTTGGGATTCTAGCCACTATGTCCCATTGATGTAGCCATGCCATTTGCGGCTACTCAGGCATATTCATCCCATGTCCAGTCTGAGGCTAACAAGGAAAACAACTTCATTGAGCACATTCATCACATCCTCTAATATTTTCATGACATCTTGGACAAAGCCAATGCTAAGTACAAGAAGCATCATGATCAACATCGGGTGCAACACAACTTCCAGGTGGGCGACAAAGTGTGGCTACATTTGAAAAAGGAGCGCCTCGCTGGACCCTACTGAAAGATTCACCCGCTTCAATATGGACCATACACCATCACCAAGGCTGTAGGGGACAATTCCTTTGACCTCAGTATTCCACCATTCCTTGGTCTGCACCCAGTGTTCAATGTGGACCGCCTTCAGCCCTAGTTTCCACCTCTACTAGACACATCCAACATGGCAGAACAACTCACACCAACAAAGTTAAACCCAGATGTTACACATTATTTTCGTCATCCCTATGATCGTTAATGATGTAAACCTATCTATTGCCTTTAGAGGGGTCACAGTGGCCTGAGTTCCTGAAGAGAGATGGAAGAAGAACTTTTCCTGAGAAAAGAAGTTGCATTTTCCTA
>WSFP011427183.1:0-22142 GCA_009831015.1 Picea engelmannii
CCACCCTTGTTTCATACCTATTTGCTTAAAGACTTCATTGGTTATTTACCCAGGATACCGGTTTACCCCGGTGACCCATTCTGGGGCAGTTTCCAACACTTTAAGTGAGTGAACAGCTCGCTGTCCACTTTGTTTAGTTCGCTTTCCTAAAAATCAGCGAGCTCATTTTCATCCCATCGTCCATAAATTTCATCCCCCAGGCCATTTCGGCCATCTAGGAAGCTAAGGAAGGATAACACCCAAGGTGGGTGGTCCTGGGAAGGACTTCTTGTAAGTCTTTCACCTTTCTTCTTCCCCTTCTTTACCGCCTCAGGCGAAGGACCACCTGTGGTGCGGGTAGCCTCTGCCTCGTGCCGAGCTACCAAAGAGGCTGTAACCGGCTTCACAGTCGGATAGGTCGGATCCGTCCCTAAGGACGGATTTTTCTTATAACACTATCATTTTAGAATGTCTTCGATTTTCTTTGCCTCTTCTAATTCTACTTTTAGTAGGACAAGGTATTCATCAAGTTCTTTATTGTCTTTCTCGAACTGTATCAACAATTGTCTTTGCTTTCTGTTCTTGATTCTTAGTTTGTCAATCTCTTCCAGTGCACTGATCAATTCTCCTTCCATGTCAACCACAACTTCGTCTTCATTAACATGCCTCCCTATGTTGTTATTATCATAATCCTCTTTGGCCATAAGTATGAAGTCATTTAGTTTATCTACAATAGATGAGTCATTGTCTTCATCATCTGAAGGATCATCATCATCGTTTACGCAAAGATTTTTCTTCCTGAAGTTATTCTCTTTAAAGAAATTCCTATGTTTGTAATTCTCCTCATCATCACATGTTTGATCCTTTCCTTTGTGGGGACATTTATTTGCAAAATGACCTATCCTACCATAGTTGAAACATTTGAAAGGAAATTTACCTTTGTATTTGTGTGATCCCTTCTTCAATCTCTTTACAAATTTTTCTTCAATTTGATCGAGCTCAAAATCCTCATTCTTGTCTACCTTAAATGATGCTTCTCTGGAGGTGGGTTTATCTTTAACTATTCTTATTTCACATGTAGTCAATGTTCCTAGAATTTGATCAAACTCCAAGGTTTTTAGATCATTTAGTTCTTCTATAACAAAGACCTTGGGATTGAACCTATCTGGGAGAGATGTCAAGATTTTCTGAACTAAAGAAGGTTCCTCAATTGTTTCACCAAGTGCTTTCATTGCATTTACCATTTCTTCTACTCTCAGAAAGTATTTTCCAACAGTTTCCTCTTCTTTCATCTTCAGCTGTTCAAAATGAATTCTGTAGGTTTGAAGCTTGGCATCCTTTACCTTCTCATTACCTTCATAACTATTATTGAGTTTGTCCCACATTTCTTTGGCAGTTCCTAGATGCATAACTTTTATGAATTTTGCTTCTACAAGCCCACTCAAGATAACATTCATAGCCTTAGTGTTGAAGATTTATTCTAACTTGTCATCCTTATTAGCTAGTACAACTAGTTTTACATAACCAATGTCTACCACACCCCAGACATCTGCACCTAAATTCATTATGTAGGCTCTCATTCTAACTTTCCAGAACGCAAAGTTTGTTCCATTGAACATAGGGGCCTTATTGGTTGAATTTCCTTCATGGCTTGACATGTTTAAGCTCTAGGATCTTCCCTTAGATAAAAGGGGTCAGTTCTGATACCAATTGTTGGACAACTGAGAGGGGGGGTGAATCAATTGTCACTGTTCTTAAATAATTATGCTTATTTTAACTCTTTACAAAGCACTCAATGATAATCACAATAATTCAGGGAAATAAGTAATAGCACATTCAACATCAGTCACACATATGAGATACACAGAGACAGATATTTCCTGAGGAAACCCATAAGGGGTAAAAACCTCTTCTTCTTTGTATGATAAGTAATATTTACATTCTTTACATTATCATACATATGAGAACCAACTCATAATGAGGCTGCAACCTCTGTTTTGTAAGCTACTACCTGCTGAGAGCACCAACTAGAAGGAAGCACCAACTCCCTAGTTTTTCTAGCACCAACTAGAGGGAAGCACCAACTCCCTGGTGTTCCAGCACCAAATGGATGGAAGCACCAACTTCCAATCATACAAGCACCAACCTGTAAAACAGAGAACACCAATTCTCCTTTGCACCACCCTGCCACCCTGGTTTTTTTGGATGCAACCAGATGGAAGCTACAACTCCCTTTGTTTAAGCACTGTCTGGGCTTCAAAACGTCATACAAATATCACTCATTACCATACATTTTTCACCTATGCTTCCATTATATCACTCATTATTCACCACCATGTCACTTCATTTTCCCTATTGTTCACCATTAATGGGTCTCATTTATATTTTCCAAATATTATTTATTTTTAAGCATTTTTAAGAGAAATTCTTGATTAAATATTAGAAAATAATATATTTTACTTCATATATAGAAAGTGGATTGTTTTTGTGACATGTGTAGGTTCCAAGGAAGCTTCCAAGACACCTTTATGTGGCACTCTATGTTCAAATTCGAATTTGAGGAGATCATGGAGAGATTATTGAGAAGATCACTGAGGACATCATGGAGGAGATCATGGACCTCATGGAGAATATCATGGAGGATAGAGTTATCTGTCTAGATGATTGAGAGATGTATGGAACTAAAGAGAGATTAGCGGATCACATTTATGATTTTGTTATCATAGCTCTTGTATAAATAGGAGTGTTACCTCCTTCATTTAAAACCCTGAAGCTTGTAATCTTAGAATTAGAGAGAGTTGTAATCTTAGAGTTGGTTTTGGAGATTTTGAAATAAAGAATCATACTTTGATTTTGTTGCTTCCACATTTGAGTCTCCTTTGAAGTGGTGTGCTTGTGGAGTTATGGAGGTCCCCCATGGCCTCACTTGCATACCTATTTTAATTTAGATGTTGTAATCTTGTGAATTTTGATTAGGAATATGTTTTCAATGAGTTTGATTTCAAGTATGATTGATTTGAATGAGACTTTGTGAGATGAGTCCTTGTAAGGGGACTGGAGTTTCCAACGAATCTTAGGAATTAGATAACATATTTTAATGTGTGTAAGAGATTTTGTTAGTTGAGTCCTTGTAAAGGGATTAGAATCTCAGGAAAACATAAGCACTTTATTTTTAGTAGGTAGATTTGTTTAAATTGCAGAGGTGTTTAAGTGAGAAGGAACCAAAGTAAAATCTCTTGTAAAAGAGTATTGGCTCCTGCTACATCAAACCCTCGTGAGAAGGAACCAAAGTACAATCTCTTGTAAAAGAGTATTGGCTCCTGCTTCATCAAACCCTCCTTTAGGTAGTTGAATCTTTCTAGATCTATATATTTTAGGTAGCGCTTCTAAGTTTACCTTCCCAGGTTGACATTAAATTGAACTTTGATTGACATCATCAATTAGAACTAAACAAGCACCCACTTGAACCTCTGACGACAACATTCCTCCCTAGCACCACCCTACCACCCTAGAATATAAAGTTTGTTATCTATAAATTTATCATAGTGATACAATATTTATCATTGGCTTACTAGGCTTATCACTGTTCTGCTATGCTTCTCTGTTTTCCTGTATCAATGTCTCTTTGTCTGCATCTTCTTACAATTTATGATCTTTTGTTTTTCTCTACCAGCACACCATTCCTCTTCTTTGTATTTCATCTACTGCACATGCCTCCTTCTACACTCTTGAATCCCTCATAACAATAGCAACCCATATTTTCTTTGTTCTGCGTACTTATAGTCTTTGTGCACCTTTTGCATGCTCTCTTGCCATGCTTCTGCATCCTCTCTCCATGAAAAGTTCTCTAACTGATCATCATTACAACTCTTCAGTTTCTCTAGCAGTTATATCTATCTATCAATTGCCTCTACGGACAGTATTCATTCCACTGGTAGATTCCTTGAGACTCTTCAATTTCTCTGGAAATCACTCAGAAGTCTCTTCAAGTCCTCTGGAAAAAACTATTAGTCGTTTCTAGCAGTTACACTCTGAAGTGCAACAATATCCCTTCGATCTTATTTAAATTCATCTGCACCGTTGAATTGACTTCATTGAATCTTATGTTCATTTTTTCATTTTGGCATTTTGGCATTCGGCAATTTATTATTCGTGTGATCAAGTGTCTCGACACTCCAGGTTGCGAACCCTGAAATAGAGCTTGGTTACACTAGCTCCTTTCTCCATCTTTCGTTAATGTGACCAATGGTTGTGACCACAGCCTACACCAAAAGATGTTTTCGCATTTCGGATATTCCTGTTGCGAGGCATATCGACTCTCCAAGTCGCGGTCCCCGAAACTATGAAATGGAGCTTGCTGCTTCAAGCTTTTTCCCTACAGCTCTTCAATGACGTGACCACCATCGATGACTGAGTGCTTATCTTTAAAGTGCTTTTGCAATTTTGCAATTCAACACTTCAGCGTTCCTATGGAAATGTGTTCTTGATGATCCATGTCTTGGTATCCGAAGCTCCGAAATGGAGCTTGGTTGCACTAGCTCCGATCATTTCAGCAATTCTCTTTTCGGCCTTTCACGATTCTTGCGATGAAGAGTCTCATCACTTGACTCTTCCAAATATTGGTATCCAAAGCTCTAAAATGGAGTCGGATCAATGGTCCACAACCTTGATGATTCGATGGTTATTCTCTACCCTAGGACTTCATCCTTTGGGACTTTGGGGGAGTGATAGTGATAAAAATCTCGAAGCAAAAACTCTTGGAGTGAGTTTAGTCTTGTGTCACTCGATGACATGTCATGACCCGAGTGGCTGCCACGTGTCACTCAGAATTGTGAATTCCAGTGGCCTGAAATGCCAAATCAACTTGACAATTGTCATTGTCTGATCATGCCATGTGTCATGGTCTTCCACCTATCCTTTTTGACATGGTTTTCCACATTCACTTCCTGGAACTGTCGGCCCAGATCACTTCGTGATTTCACATATCACGATTTAGAGTTTTGTGACTTCGGGACTCCTGTAGTAAGAGTTATTAACATCCCTAACTCTCGATATCCGAAATCTTCCTCCTTCTTCCGGGATTTTGGTGTTTCACATTTCGCGATTCTGGGACTCCTGATGATGAAGAGTCTTGACTCTTCCAACTCCCGGTACCTGAAACTCCAAAATGGAGTTATTTACCGGTCTACAAAACTCTTTGTTTATGTGCCTCTTTCGGGATTTGGGGATTTTGGATTTTGCAACTTTAGGACTCCTATGTTGAAGGGTCTCAATTATTGACTTCTCAATTTCCCGGTATCCAAAACTGCGAAATGAAGTTTACGCCCGGTATGTGAAATTGTTTGTTGATGTGCCTCTTTCGGGATTTCGGGATTCCGGATTTTTCAACTCCAGGACTCATGTTTTGAAGAGTCTCAACTCTTGGCTTCTCAATATCCCATTATATGATACTCCGAAAAGGAGTCGGATCATCTTTTCGGATTTTCGCACTTCACAACTTTGAGACTCTTGTGAGGGGTCTTTGACATTTCTATCTCCCGGTATCCGAAATACTAGTAGCCGAAACTCCAAAATTGAGTTTGACCAACACTTTGATCTTGCCATTCGAACATCGTTGCACTGTTGGTCTTCCTTTCCTACTTGTTTTCCATCATGAATAAGCACACCTTCGCACTGCATTCGACTCTGTGTTAATTCCTCCTGATCTTACTTTGTTCATGTTTTTCCATTGATGCATGCTCTGATCTTGCCATCAATAACAAGCATACCTGCCTGTAAACATGCCAAAAAATCAACCATCAAGGATTTCCAAAAGTTGGAAGTAAATTTCATGTATCTGTCAGACACGATCTTCTTAGGCATACCATGTAGTCTGAATATATCCTTCATGAATATGCTGGTGATATCTGTTGTCTTGCAAGTTGATTTGACGGGGATAAAATGGGCATACTTGCTCAATTTATCCACCACCACCATGATGGCGTCACTTTGCCTGGCCAATGTTGGTAGTCCGGTGATGAAATCCATTGAGATGGTCTCCCATTTCCATTCTGGGATTGGTAGAGGTTGTAATAATCTGGCTGGGTGTCGGTGTTCTGCTTTAACCTGTTGACATTCTAGGCACTTAGCTAAATAGTTAGCTATGTCTTTCTTTAACCCAGGCCAATAGAATTGTTTCCTAGTGGCCATGATCATCTTTTGATATCCCGGGTGACCAGTATATGTTCTTTTATGTAGTTCATCCATTATGAACCTCTTCAAGTCGTCACAATCTAGAATATACAATCTATTTCTATAAGTTAGTAGGCCTCCATCTATCATCTGGTAGCCTTCATATTTTATCCCTGTGGGTTCTTTCTCTAGGTACGAGGTCACGGTCTGGAAGAATGTGTCTGTTTCTTGTGCATTCATGACTCTTTCTTTGACATTTGTCTCTCAAGTGCTCACTGCTGCCAAGTGAATTGTTTTCATACTTCTGCTAAGGGCATCAACCACATTATTTTCCTTTCCTTTAATATGTTTGATTTCAAAATCAAACTCGCTAAGGAGGGCCATCCACCTAGCTTGTCTGGCATTGAGTTTTGGTTGGTCAAATAGATGTCGCAATCCATAGTGGTCTGTCATAAGTACAAATTTCCTTCCCAGGAGGTAATGCCTCCACATTTTTAAGGCATGCACTATGGCAGCCAGCTCTAGATCATGGGTCACATAGTTGACTTTGTGCTCATTCAATTTTCAGGATTCATAATAGACTACACTTCCTCCTTGCATAAGGACTCCTCCGATCCCTTCCTTGCAGACATCTGTGCACACTAGGAAGTCAGCGTCGGGATCGACGATCTTCAACATGGGTTTGTGGGTCAGGAGATGTTTTAGGGACTGAAACCTTTCTTCGCATTTTGGGGTCCAAAGGAATTCAACTCCCTTCTTCTGGAGGGAAATGATTGGACAATCAATCTTGGAGAATCATTTTATAAACCTCCTATAGTATCCTACTAAGCCCATAAAGGATCTGATATCTAAAACGTCCTTTAGGGTAGGCCATTTCATGATAGACCTGATATTGTCAGGGTCTACTACTACTCCCTCTTCAGATATGACATGGCCCAAGTAATGTATTTGCTTCTGGAAAAAGTTGGACTTGCTAAATTTGGCATAGAGTTGATGTTCTCTTAGCAATTGAAGCACACGTCTAAGATGTTCCTCATGTTCCTCTCTATTCTTGGAGTAAATTAATATATCGTCAATAAAAACCAATACAAATTTTTGTAGGAATTTGCTGAGCACATTGTTCATCAAGCACATAAAAGTGGCAGGGGCATTGGTCAATCCAAATGGTACTACCACAAACTCATAGTGACCATATCTCGTCCTGAAGGCAGTTTTTTGGATGTCTTCACCCTTGATTCGGACTTGATGGTATCCAGATATCAATTCAAGATGGAAGTACCTCCCAATTGATCGAACAGGTCATAGATCCTGGGTAAGTTGTACTTGTTCTTTATGGTTACCTTATTGAGTTGTCTATAATCTATGCACAGTCGAAGGGTATCGTCTTTATTTTTCACAAACAGGACTAGTGCTCCCCATGGAGACACGTTGGGCTGGATATAGCCTTTTTCCATAATTTATTTTAGTTGTAATTTAAGCTCAACTATCTCGGGTGTGCTCATCCTATAGTGTGTGCTAGACACTGGCACCGCTCCTGGTGCAAGTTCTATCGAGAAGTCAATGCCCCTTCTCAGAGATAGACCTGATACCTCTTCTGGAAATACATCTCTATATTCTCTTAGTGTGGGGTGGTCTTCAAGGCTTGGTTTGTCATCTTCAACTAATTCCAACACCTGTATCACATATAGTGGACATCCCTTTCTACAATACTTTTTCATTTGAAGAGATAATATTCATCTCAATGAGACAGGTTTTTGGATCTTTTGAAGGGTTATCCTTCTTCCTTCTTCACATACACGTTCTAAGGTTTTATGGTAACAGTCTAGTCTAGATTTATATGTGGCTAGCCAGTCCATACCAATAAACAGGTCATACGATCCTAGGGGTAATATGTTAAGGGTTTCTTGGGTGGGGAATTCACCCATAGTGAATTGGCAAGTTGGTATGACCTCCGCTACCTTTATTTTGGTGGCAGTGGCTAACTGTACCAACCATGGCTTGGCATGTTTATGTGGCTGTAATTTACACTTATCAATAGCCTTAGGGGCTATATAACTCAAATTTGAACCAGGGTCAATTAGAATAGACACTAGATGGTTGGTGATCATACCTTCCATCTCCACCACTGAAGCTGGGTGGTCAGCTTGTTTATTATCCAAGGAAACATAAATTTGCGGCACGCTCCTAGCCACGTCATTGACGGTGGCATCTTCTTGAACATTGTAAATTCTTCGACTATTCTATTGTTGGTGTGGGAAGTCCCTCAGTAGATGTCCTTCTCCACAACCCCAACATTTCAAGGGTTCTTTCTTTGGGTTATCAATATTTCCTGGGGTAGATCCAAAAGGTTTATTTCTGCTCTCGGAGGGGAAATTCTGTTGGTGTACACTTCAGGTTGGGAAGCTCATCCTTGAGTCTTTTTTATAGTTTTTAAATCTTGGGGATTTAAACCCCTTTTTCTGGAATCCCGAACTATTCTTTTGCTTCCTGCCTTCACGAGGTTCTGTTCGATGCCCAAGTTGTTCATAACAATATCTTGCCTTCCGAATAATGTCTTCTAGGGTCTTTGGATTGTCAAACTCAATCCTATTCTGATAGTCCTTAGGTAGTCCACTGATGAATCATTGAAAATTTTCCTTTTCTACTTTTATATAGGGTACGTACCTCAACAACACGAGGAAACTGTGGACATATTCCTTTATGGTGCATTTCCCCATCTTGAGTTCATAGAATTCTTTAGTCTTTTTGTTGAAATACTTTTTCGATAGATACTTCTTTCTGAAGTATTTCTCAAACCATTCCCAAGATAGGTATTCTTCATGAATCCCTTTTACATTCTTAATGTCTTCCCACCAAATGGAAGCCTTCCCACCAAATGGAAGCCTTCCCCTTCAAGTTGAAAGTGGCTACTCGGGCCTTCAAATTTTCCAAGAAGTCATGGACTCTGAAATACTTCTTTAGTCCAAGTAGCTAGGCCTCTGCTTCCTCTCCCTTATTTATTTCACCATTGAAAGAGGGTGGTTTGGCCTTCTTGAATTCTTCGAGATTATTATTTTTGGAATCATTTCGCTTCTTCCGTTTTCTTCGAGAATAAGAACTAGTTCTCCTACTAGAAGATTCCTCTGAATTGCCAATTTCCTTTCCAGAGAAATCGTCAGACGCTTGTCCCTTATCTTTGGGGTGGACCTTTCTCGAGGTGATATTCCCAATGTGGCCACTTAAAAGACCACGTTTTCGTATCTCAAGTGGACTTCGACTTCTCTTTGTTTGTCTTTGGTCCGTGTGATTGGTGTCAGGTCCATGCTACAATTGTCTTTGTATGTCGGATAAGCTCTATAGAAAGACTTCATTAATCTCTGTTTTCTTTTCTTTCTCTTTTATCAACCTCTCGTTGTTGGCCTTGTAGCTCTGTAGTTCAACCATGAGGCTCCTCATAGTCTCATCTAGATCTGGAGGGGTCTCCACAACTCTCCTTTCATCAGACTCTTTGTCTCTATTTTGGGATCCATCCCCCACTTCGTGGTGCATCACCATTCTATGCGTTTGTAGTTTCCTGCGGTTGATCGTCCAATTTTTATGCAGGAAAAACACTTGTTGTTAGTCAACATTATATTTATTCACAATCAATGCATAATTCATATTTTTCAAATGCATACACACAATAGGAATTTTCATTCTTAACTTTGACTTTTGATAAAGGGGGTTAGGATAGAGAGTTTCTCTTTTTAAGAGAACTTCAAATGGAGTTTCTCCACAACTCGTCCATGAGCCCAAGAAGGCCAAGTGTTGTAACCATGCTCTGATACAAATTTGTTACATGCCCACTATGACAACCTAGATTTTTTGTCTTTTCTTCGAGGGACAGAATCCCCAAATTTCTATGGGGCCTAGCGCAGACCATCCCTTCCCTTATCCTCCTCTATGGGGCCTAGAACAGACCATTTCTATGGGGCCTAGTGAAGACCATTTCTATGGGGCCTAACATTGGCTATGACCACAAGCCTTACCAAAAATGTGCTTCCAGCTTTCGCATTTTGGGATTTATGTGTGCGAGCTCTCCCTGGCTCCCTGTCCCTTGAAATGAACCTGAAATGGGGTTAACGAGCTCCTTGGCTCCCCCTTTTCCTACTCCATGTGACCACCTCAGTGAACACATGCTAACACCAAATGGTGCCACTGAAACTTGAATTTCGAGATTCCTGTTGCAAGGAACCCTTGTTCCTTCAATCCCAAAAACCCGAAGGCCCCGTATCATCTGAATCTATGGTCTAGATCGTCGACTTGATCAATGACCCAGATTAAATCCTGACATTCTACCTTTCAGGATTTCTAGTGGGGTTTTTACTCCTATTCCTCTGATGTCCAGAACCCCGGTGGCTTTATATCTTCGCCATGCATTCTCTACAAATGGACAGTTCAAATCCTTTCGAGACTCCTCCTTCCTACCACATGACCCTGTCATGTGACCTAGGGCTCATCCACAGAGTGCGTCGGGGTTTCGTGTACCGAGATTTCGTGACTTGCGAAAACGAGGGGTCTTGCACTTTGGTTTCCCGGGTGCCGAAAAGCTGAAACTTATTCATGCTAAACCGATTCGGGGTTTAGTATACTGGGATTTTGAGACTTATGAAAATGAGGGGTCTTTCCCTTTGGTTTCCTTGGTTCTGAAACATCGAAACTTATTTATGCTAAACCGATTCGGGGTTTAGTATACTGGGATTTCATGACTGGTGAAAACAAGGGGTCTTTCCCTTTGGTTTCCCAGGTGTCGAAACACCAAAAATTATTTACTCTAAACGGATTTGGGGTTTAGTATACTGGGATTTTGTGACTGGAGAAAATGAGGAGTCTTTCCCTTTGACCACTCCAAGTTGCGAGTCAACGGAATGCTACCCGACTGCCACGTGTCCTGTGTCGATGGATGGTTCCACATACTTTGGGACTTTCAGGACGTTTGTCAAGTCCACTGTCCTGCCTATGCAAAAGTTAAGATCGATGATCAATAGAGCTCCAACAGATCCTTGGATCTATGGTCCTGGATCCCATCACTACTTGTGAAGGTTGAAGGGGTTGAGGTGTTAACGCCTGCGCTCCTCCTCTAGATCCGTCGGTCTTGACCGATCTGGGGTATTTCCGAAAGGATTCCGACCGTTCGTCTACCAAACGGTGGGATATTCTCTTTCGATAAATGGGACTCACTATCCTTTATGAGCTTAATTCACGATATTCAACCTCTCGGAGCTTCTAACTCCCACAACTTCAAAACCTGAGAGAACTATTATTTCTTGTACAAGGTTTCTAGACCCAGGTCATCTACACCTTTAGATGATTCTTGGGTAATTATCCCTAGGCTTGGTGACCTAACTGAGATTCCTTCCTAATTTTCCAAGCTATGAACTCTGTGACCGAGGTAAAGTAAACTCGTGGGTTTACTATATAAGTAGTCTTTTCAGGGAACTCACTTCGACTATGGAATGTGAGGAAACTCCCCATAAGAAGGTGCCTTCGGGAAATTAAACTAGGATAGAGCGTGATTCAAGTAGATGGGACAATTCTTAAGGGAACTAACTCGTATTCTAAACTTATTCATTCTATACATAAACCGATTATGGTCATATAAGTATAAACATGCATCCATTATTCCCAATCAAAACAGAAGGCAGTCACTTCTATAAAGAAACCATTTATGAGTGTATAAACATAAGCATGCATCCAGGATATTCAATTCAAAGTACAAGACATAAACACTTATCATAAACACCAGGTGTGACGTGACTGCTGAGAGGGGTGCTTGTTTCCACACAACCGTAGTCTCAGTGACTCCAAATGGATTTACCACTAGCCACCCCCGAGCTAGACCATGATGCTTGAGATTCAGTCTCCTACTTCCAACTCAACAAAAGTCAATGAAGAAGGTTACTCTCCTTCTCCTCTGTTCAGAATTCCCCGTGTTTCCAGAGTTCCTCCAGTTTTTCTTCCGTGATCCCTCTCACGCATGTTCTCTCTTCTTGTTCCCCACACTTCCTTTCTTGCCTTTTCTGCAAGATTGCATGTGGCGAAAATTCCCCCATCCATCATCAGGTCTGAGAGATTCTTGAGGAGCCTCCCCACCTACCATCTTGATGGGTAATTCATTCTAGGGTTAGAGAGTTTCTTTGTTCTTTGAGCAAGTAAAAACCAGTACGATATTGGTTTGGTGGAAGTTAACACAACCATTCCAGGTCCCTTCCACCACCTCTCATTATCCATCGTGGTCTCTTTTAGCACATACCCTTCCCAACAGTCGTGAAACACATATTCATAACATAATTTAAATTCATTGACCTTTTATACAAAGGGCCATCAAATCAAACATTCACATCTTTGAGTTTGCCATAGTTCTTGGCCAATATAATTATTTTTACAGACTGGGGGAAATATGGTGTTACAATTGGACTATTCATTACATATTCCCCCATAGTAAGATTGATGTTATGGAATTTTCCTGAGGAATTGATAGTTCCTCCATCTGCAATCATTACTTGAAACTCTGGAGCTATATATATAAAGAAATTGAAAGATTGGGATAATTTAAAGTGAATGAAATTATGAGTACTAGCCGAATCAATTAAGACTATTACCTTTTTCTTTTTAATATATCCTTGAATGTTGAGGGTTTGAGGAGTGATAATTCCATCCAATGCATGACATGATATGGTGGGATTCAACTCTTCATAAGAAATCTCTTCTACGTTTTCATCTTGAGAAGCTTCAAGTTCTTCTTCCTCTTCACAATCTATCTATAATAGTTTCTTCTCACCACACTTATGTCCCTTACTGTAATTTCTGTCGCAATTGATGCATAAACCTTTTTCTTTTATTTCCTCCAGTTGTTTAGGTGTCAACCTTGTAGGTTGAGGTGTTTTAGAAGAAGTAAAATTATTCTATCGATATATGTTAGGAGTGGTCCTTCTAGTATCCATAGCCATATTTTTACTTTCAACATTTCTTGCCACCCTAAACGCATTCTCCAATGATTTGTGTTCCCAAAGGAGAACCTCATGTTGAATGTTATCCTTTAAAGTTTCTATGAATACATCAATCAAGTGCTCATATGAAATATTTGTTACCTTTATATAATTTCTTTGGAAGTTCTCAATGTGTTCCGCAACCGAACCCTTTTTCTTTAGATTTGTCAATTGGTTGAAGAAGGTATTGCTCCTTGTATCATCATAGTGTGCTATCATTTCTTCAGTGAAAATTGTCCAAGTGAAAAGTGATTTGTGAGAAAAAATCCATTTATACCACAAAAATTGATTGGGTTCTAAATATAAATAAGAAATTCATACCTTTTGTGTATATCATGTAGATCAAAGAACTGCTCCATATGAAGTATCCATGTGATTGGATAGTTTCCATCAAACTTCCTATATCAATATTAGGAAAGTGGTTGGTATTCAACCCAAAGTTGGAGTTTATCCAGTCTTGATTCATCGTCCTTGTGTCCTCATCATGAATTTCATGGGATACATTTTCACTTACAGGTGACCTGATCCAAAAAGGATCCATAGAATTCTAAGGATAACTCGGAATTCATAGAAGCACCTTAGGAAGCTCAGAATGGCCTGAATAGACATAGAAATGGGAAAAAGTCGAATTCCTCAAAACTCAGTGAAATAGGCATCATCGCGAAGTGTGTGTCTCAAGATTTCCAATGACATAAACAGATCATCAAACAGAGTTACAAATCAAAAGATATTCACAGTCAAAGTTTTGGTCAACCTAGCCCAATCAACAGGGATGAGTTAGCATCCATACTGCTAATGTCAGCATCAATATGCATGATGTCAGCATGATTATGTGGAATCACTAGAGGCTACCATGTGTCACTCATTTTTGGCCTTTTCTGGCCACTCCGTGGACCAATGGAAAAGCACCACGTGGCAGTCTGTACAGCCATGTGGCATCCATATAACCACCCGACAGGTGGGGTGGAAAGTTGTCTAGGAAGAAGTGACGTGGTAGTGACTATGCATAGAGGTGATGTTAGCCAATGAATGGTCACCATGTGGCCCAGTCATGGGCTTATACGTGGCAACAGGAAAATGCACAAGGATTCCCAACAACTGAATTTTCAAAAAAAAAGGTGGGGTTGGCTGGCACCAACCCGCAATCTGCCATATTAAACATGTATCTCGCCATATCTGGCCAATTGAAACCACATGCTGCCATATCTATCACCATCGCCATAGTTAGCATGGGAATCCCACGGTTTACACTATATCAATATATATAACAAATGGTGTATTAAAATGGGAGGTTTGTGGGTTTAACCTAGGGACCTCCCTAACAACTCACCTTAATACACATCTACCAACCAATGGGCCAAACGAGCACATTACTAACTCTACCCACAAGTTTTTATTTAAAAAATGGAATTTCTCCAATGCACGAGGGGAGGCAAGGCATGCGACAGGCCGTACCAAGAATGGAAAATGATGCAAGAGTACAATAATTAATGCATATTACAAGCAAAAAAATCAAGATGATATTTTTGATGGGCCTAAGACTTCCAGACTCATATCGAGGCATGGAGACAGTCGTTTTTGGGTAATTCGACATGACGAATTAAGTGTTTTTTTTTTTTTCCTGATATGAGAAAAGATTTTGCAGCTTAACTTCAGAATGAGGTATACTTATGTATCTTTCCAAATTCTTTTGATGAGTTAATAAAAAATGCCTACCCATTTGAGAGCAGGACCCAGAGACGTAGTCCACTAGGGATGAACTCCGTTATCAAGTTTTTTTTGTTCAAATATGATGATTATGTCTCTTTATCATTGAGATTTCTTTCTTTATGGTGCATTTCAATTTATGCTCATTCAACACAATTATTTAATAAGTCACATTGGTGAAAATATCTCGGATCATTTTGGTATCAGAGCAGTCGTCTTTGATTTGAATTGTTGACTGTGAATGCTTACTAGGGCCAAGCATAAACAAGGTGAAGGAAATATTAAGACTTTCAACCCATATATTGGCCATGCATCCCAAAGGAAGAGAATGGATGAAGAGGACAAGCATGATGAACAATAGAAAAAATTTCACATGGTCTTCTATTGCATGTCAGATATGGTCGAGAAAATGTATGGGGATTAGGAGAAGAGAATGGATAATAAAGGGAAGAAAAAAGAATCATCAGTGGATGAAAATGATTCAATGAATCAAGGGGATGGAGGAGACCCTCCTAAGCCTCCATATTCACCATCGAGTTCTAGCTCTTATTTTTTCGATCATTTTCATCGTTCTCATCATTCTTGCCATAAAGCTTCTTTTAAGAAACCATTATTACAGCTTTATGTAAAATTCTTTTTACATATGTTTAATAAAGATGCTAATTCTGAAAATTGAGATAACTGGATCGGACAGGTTGAAGTATATTGTCATGTTCAAGAGATTGATGAAGATGAATTTAAAGTGAAATTGTCCTCTCTTCATTTGGAAAGAACTTCTCTCGTATGGTGGGAGAGAAAACTTTAGGACATAAGTAAGTGTGGTAATATTCTTTCCTCACGGTCGGAATTTAAATCAGCAATAAGGAAGCAATTTTATCCATTGGGTTATCTAAATAAAGCAATGATGGAATGGAAAACTTTAAGACAAAGTAAAGGTCAAACTGTATAAAGTTTCACAAAAGAGTTTAGGAAGAAAGATCTTGCATTGAAAATTCCTTTAGATTCTTATGAAACTTTAATGAAGTATATTGACACTGTTATCTCCTCAAATAAATTAATCAAGATTTTGCATTTTAGGTGATAGGGAGTCTTTTAAAAAGGTACTTTTAAAAATTTTAAAGGCTCATTTTTCGAATCTTTACCTGTGTAATAAAGTTTAAATAAAAGTTCATTTAGTTTTTGTTTGATCTAATTCAAATATCAGGTTTCGGTGGACTAGGCGAACACATCGATTGTTCATTAGCCACCGAAACCCTTAGCTTTCAGAAGCTTAAATAAAGGAATCCAGGGCCATTTTAGCCACCGAAATTGTTGAAGTAGGTAAAGACCAAGCACATCCTATCACACGTTTCAAACGACAGGCTTGACGTTTCCATGATTGCACAAGCCGCCGAAAGGAATGGAGAAAGAACCGTTCATGACCAGAAATTTGATCCCACTGTGATATGAGCGAATCTTTCCAGATCGCTATATCATTAAGACATGCGCTGATGTACTTCCCATTGATTTAAGTTATTTTCCATGATTGTTGCACATCATCAACCGTTTCACCGCACTCCTTGCAATCAGTGCCACGTTCAAAATCTCACCCCAGTTATCTCAATTTTATCTTAACCAAGCTGATTTTCGCTAAGTTTACGCAGTGTAACTCTTCCCGAAATCCACTCTTTCGATCACAGGTGTGCGAAAACGCCGTGAAAAATGAAGAAAGGAACATTGACGCTAAGGAAGGATCTCAATGATATCAGTTACCTGGAATCACATCTCAAGGTATGTCAAATGTTCAAGGATGCAGGGTGTTACAATTTTTGCAAAACATTACAGAGTTTTCATCAGCAGGTGGCAGAGGCTTTCGCTTTCAATTTCGATGGAAAGAAAGAAATCATTGGCCAGGATGAATTTGAGATTGATGAAGCCCTCATAGTCGAAGTCACAGAGCTTCCCACAATTGGAGAGAAATGGTTTAAAACCATTGTCATTAAGAATGATGAATTCAGGACCTATTTAAAACCAGAACACAAGGGTTTGATTTGGAAGAAAGATATTCTTGTATCTTTCCTTGAAGAGAAATGGTAGCAGTTATTGAAAGCTATAATGGTTTATATAACCTGTGAAGGGCGATAGAATAGGGTGATGATTTATCATTTCAAACTTATCAACCATTTGACAGGTAGAAACCCACTTAATATACCTTATTTCCTCCACCGAAGATTATCCAAGAGGACTCATCAAGTCAAGGCCAAACCTAGTCAAGTTGCAGGTAGATTATCCCACCATAGTTTAATCAAACTATTGGTTTGTGAGATGTTGCAAAGAAAAGGTAAAGAATGGAATTACTTCTTATTCTGGAATGATTTCTAGACTGAGGTTCAACCAGAGGGAAAAAAGAGTCCTCATTCCAAGAAAATGTCCACTCCAAGAAGTGGAAAGAGGAGGAGAAGAGATACCTCTCCAACGCCAGTCAATCAACCCTCTCCTTCCTCTAAGCTGGGCAAAACGAAGAAAAAATTGAATTTTAACAGTGAAGAAGAAGAGGCCAATGAATTCCTAGTGAAAAAAAACATTCTCAATATTTCTTACACAGATTCAGAAGATGAAGAGCAGCAGTTGGAAACAGGGAACGAGGATTCAGTTGCCACAGGGCGTGACAATTATGTTTTTTTGGATATATACACAGCAAGGTATGAAAACCTTCCATCACCTACACCCCAAGAAGAACAAGAGCCACAAATTGCAGAGGCCTCATCTAGCAAACGAGTAAAGCAAAATAAATCAAAATAAATCAAGAAGCTTAAGAAGAAGCTAGCCGAGAAAGAAGTGCTTGAAAGGGTAATAAAAACCAGGTATGAAACCCTATCAAAAAACTTTGCAGAAAGAAACTTATCTTTGGAAAGACTAGCCCATGAAAGCATAAAGGAGAAGAAAAAGAAAAAAAATATTGTAAAAGACTACAATAGCTTATGGAGAGTAGCTCAGGGTTTGAAGAAAAAGGTCAGGGCTTTGAGGAAAAAATCAATGTCTTCAAAACACCAAGTTCATGCTTCTCTTGAGAGCCTTGCAGAGGTGGTAGTTTAGTACAATGAACCAGAAGCAACCAGTAACCCTACAAATTTTGAGAAAGATACATAAGCCTAAAAAGATTAGTCCTAAGGCGTTCTTTGAGCTGAGACAAGGGTATTTTTGAAATTTTAATAATCTCGGGTTTTGGTGTCTTAGGAGAACATATCGATTGTTCATTAGCTAATCGGCCCGAATTTTATTTTCTCTAGCTACCAAAAGCATTGATAAGGCAGAAAGATAATGTTTTTTCACAGATCCAAGTTTTTCTTGTTCAAAAGACTCAAAAATGGTTCTAATCGATGGAAGATAATTAGTGAAATCTTGATCAAGATTTTATTTTTGTTTTGGAGATGCTTTAAAAGATAGAAAAAGTAAACAATGGTTAGCTATTAACAAGGAGATAAAACTGTTGACTGTCAACAGGTGTCAAGTTCGACTCCTTCCATATCACATGAGATCCAGCAGCCTCGGAAGGCTTAGTACACCTGCCAAGAATCTGCAGAACATAAGATAAGTCGAGAAGTTGGATTGATCTAGTCTACTTAGGCCAGTTATTGAGTTTCTATTTTTGGCAAAATTTGATCCAATAATCTAGGATCTGAAAACTGTTTGTAAAAGGCTATAAATCCAAGAACATTTGATGAACACGGGGTTAGATTTTGAGTTCTATAATCTACTATTGTTGTATAAAAGACACTTTCTTTAATATATTAATCCTACGAGCTTCTTTCATTTGTTATTGTCAGACTCTCCTTCATCTTTGTCTATGCATATGAGTTGAAATCGTTCTTTTGTCTATGTTTAATGGTCCCATGGTAACTATCATCTTACTTTTGACTGTTAAGCAAGAATCATAAGCATCTTTGGCTAGTTTTTTGACCCATCATGTATATTGCCTATGTATGTTCTGGTTAACTGATTGGTTTTCTTATCCATTTGTTTTACAAACCTATCTCATAATAGCTCATGAAGGCATTGTATTGCAAGAATATAGCTAGACTGTCTTGAAGATACAACCCAGTGATTAAGATATTCATATTGATCCAAACCCACACCTATTATTGAGAAAATAGTTACCAAAAAGATTAAGTTACCAGGCATCTCTGATATATAGACTAGGAGAGTTTCCTAGAGTGATAACATATTGGTGTCGTTGCCAGGGAGAAGAGACTAAAGCTCAACTTCCCTGGGAGACAACAAGATACAACTTTGATGATAGACAAAGTTTGGACACATTTTTGGGTTGTAACCATCTATCTGGTGACTCCATTGGAACGAAGTAGCTCCGAGAAGAGATCACACCAGGGAAAACTAAGAAAGACCACTGGCAGCACCAGTTCCAGATCCTGAGAAGATCATCAGAAGGGGAAAATATTTGCAAAGACAAACTTCCGGATCTGCAAGAGCATCTAATCCATGTATTTCAACAAACACTTATTCTTTTATATCTAAAGAACCTCTTATTGAATCCCCTTCTACTGAAACTTCTAGTTCTTAGAAAATTGAAATTGTGTTGGAAAGCTTGAAGGGTGAGGACCCTTCAATTTTCTCTGATGTTATAGATTATATTTTTCAGCATGTTATTACATCCAATTTGAGAGAAGAAGTTGTAGGATCCCCTCAGAAAAAGGACTCTTCCTCTTCTTTGAATTCTTCACCAACTAAGCCTATAGAGGGTGTATTCCATACTCATACCAGTCTTCCTATTCTTGAAGATATTTTACAAGATATTTTCTCTAAGGGTGAAGAAAACTTAGCCTTACTGCTCAATCAGTTTTACAGTGCCTCTTATTTTCCACCTTATTCAGGAAATTTTGCCCAGGGTAGTCATCCCACTAGTGTTTCTCCTTCTTTCCTTAGTGAAGTAAGACAACCATTGTTTATAGGCTCACCTATCCCATCTCATCCTTCATCTTCTGAAGATTCTTCCTTTGCATCAACCCCCAAGATTTCCATGGCTATCCCTTTGACCAAGATGAAATAAATATTAGAATATAGGTATGCCCCTCTTGTGTTTCCCAATCCCTTATTAGCCATGCCAATAGGAGATTATCATAAATATATGCCAAAGTTTACCGGATCCGGGGATTATACTGCTGAAGAACATATAGAAGATTTCTATGCTTATGCTGAGAACATTAACATTTCATAAGAAGATGCTTGGACCAGATTTTTTGTGCAGAGCTTGGATGGCCAAGCTAGGAAGTGGTTCAAGGAACTACTAGCAAATTTAGTGGCAGGTGTTGGTGTCTAAAGAGGTCTTTTAAACAACCTTAGTTTAACATTAATTTATCAACCTGGAGATTCGTCTTTTATCTCAAGAATATAAACAAAGTCTATGCAGGTAGACTAAAATCGTGTAGCTAAACCAAATATGAGTTCATCAACAATCAAGTTCCTCAAACGTTCACCAAAGATTCTAAGAACTAAATGGAATTGAAATATGATTACTAAGATGTTGTGAAATGGAAAGGAACTAATTAATCTATTGAATTCACTTAACTAGAAAGCAGTAATTGAATCTAACTAAGGACTTACAAAATTAACTATCAATTATGAATTTTGATTACTGGAAAGGAAATGACAAATTACTCTATCTGCAAAAAGAAACAACAATTATAATCTAATCGTAACGGACAACAAATGTAACTTTTCCGAAAGGAACAACTATTGTAACTTTAATCGAAAGGAACAACAATCGTAAATCTAAGGAAAAGGAACAACGCGGATGAAAATGTGAGGAACTATCAAGCAATAACTTCAGAAATGGAAATCATAATGAAAAATCATTAAAACTAATGGAAATGTTTGTCTTCTATACGCAAACAATCATAAAATCATTAACACACTTGTGCATTTATCCTTGGATATTATAAAAGAGATTTGAATCAAAAAATAGAAACAAAACTTCGAACTGATATAATTACAGAACGAGACAATAGATCCTTCAGACTAGGCCCTCGGTCTTCAGAAGTACTGTTACAAGAAACTCAGAGCACAAAAATGATAAAAACACTCAAAACTTTCATTGATTCCATGGCTGGTAAAACATTTACAAAAACTGCCTGCGGAGAACAATTCTGGATCTAATTACTTGAATGCATTTTTTCCCTCCATTTTTCTGGATCTATTACCCTCTTATATATTACAATAGTTTGGGTAAATCAAGCTATCATGAGGATCAAAATATCCTTAGGATTGCTTTACTATTATAAAATTGCAATATAGAAAATGCGTTATCTTCAAATTTCTTTGCGCCTAAAAAGTCTTCAACCTTCAATAGCTTGCGCATAGCCAAAATCTCTTTGGTTATCTTTGATAATTATTTATTCAATTCTGCAACAAAATCAAACCATTCCAATCATAATTTAGAATCTATTTAATAAAACTTTAATAACAACCCTAAGAGACATATTAATCATATTCTTTCCTATCTATCCCTAGCTATCTAAAGAATCAATCAAAATCATATCATAAACTGTGGGAAAAAGGAAGATATTTGTACCTTTTTTGTAACCCAACAAAAGGTATTTGTTAGGACCACAAATTGTACCCTTTTTGCCCATACTTTTTTCCATTGTTATACCCTTCATCACTAGTGTTTAGACTCATAATATCACTACACCTGATCATTCCAAGGTATATAAGGTCCTTTCTCATTATTATATGCTTAATCTGTTTTGCATAATACTTTACATTACTTTTGAACCTAACCATTGATTAGAAGTGCATAAGTGTCCATATTTGCAGAATAGTATTCAAGGCTGATGCTGAAACACAGAACTATCCAAAGGCGCTGTTGAACCGATGCTGAAACACGGAGCTGCTACACAGTCCGAGGATGCATATGCCGAAACACGAAGCAGCTACATGGTTCGAGGATGCAGATGCTGAAAAACGGAGCTGTCACTCAGTTCAGAAATGCATATGATGAGACACAGTGGAGACCGCCACGATGCTGAAACACGAGCCCTGACAGTTAGCAGTCAAGGCCGACACAGTCAAAGGGCGCGATTCACGTGGCTAAACAGCCCGTGAATCGCGATGTTGAAACAGCATCAGCAGCTGTGAGAACCCGTTACACCAGCCATAACAGCAATGCTTCGTCCAGCCCCTGTATTAGCATTCGGTTGCATAAGAATAGGACACCCTATGCTGATTTAGAAAGAAGATCCGATTTAGTGTAGGATCCAGATCTGCCTTGTAATGATTGTATCG
>ML865183.1:0-12198 GCA_009831015.1 Picea engelmannii
AATTCAATAGGTTTCCCTACTATGAGCACCTACAAATAACTCATTTGTTTGATACAATGCATAGCAAGAAGAATGTAATAGAAACATTGTGGAGAATTATAGATGGAAGGAGTGACAAAGAAAAACTTGTTAAAATTTGTACTGACATTTAGGAAGCCAAATATGCACTGCAAAATGTGATTTATTAAAATAGTAATGGAGTACACTGAAATAGTCTTCCATGGTTATTTACAAAGCAGGAAAGCAATTTTGTAAAAGAGGTCATTCGGAAAATTAAATTTCCCATGGGATTTTCCTCAAACATAAATAATATATTAATGAAGAAAGGTGAATTTTGTGGGGTGAAAACTCATGACTGGCATACCTTCATTAAGTTAATTATTTTGGACATAGATTTATATATTGGTAAACATATGAAATTTTAGTATTATAATATTTTTTCTTTTCCTAAAAATTAATGATCCCTTTATTGTTACAATATGTTCTACCTCTATCTCTACCTAACAACTTTGACAACAATGTAAAACAAGTTATATATGATCTTGGAAAATACATGAGGTAATTATTAGTGATTTGTATATAAAATCGTTGTTTCTCAACTTGTCGACGTCTGTTTTACTTTCAATGTATATACAACGTTGTTGTTGAAACCTATGATCTGATTTGTTATATCATGTGTAGGTGGTTATCATCTAAAGAAACCATAAATAAGATATAAAATATTGGAGGAGATAAATTCCTTAGCTAATGTGCAAAATGAAAAAATATTTACCTCCATCATTTTTCAATGTACAAGAACACTACCTCATACACCAAGTTGAGGAAATTGAAATGTGTGGACTTGTACACACAAGGTCAATATGGATGGTGGAAAGTCACTTGAAGTCATTGAAGGCTTTTGTTCGACAAAGAGAATGTCCCGAGGGATCTGTGGTGGAGGGATATATGGTATATCAATCCTTGGTGTTTATTATTCAATATCTTCTTAAATTAGCAGCAAAAATCATGAAGGTCCCTCAAATTTGGGATCTCAATTCCATTAGCAAATTTGAAGGGGAGGTCTTGGTCAGTAAAGGTAGAATGAGGAAAGTGAAAGGTAATTAGATTGTATATATCTATAATACTTTGCATTAATATTGATTTATTTCTATATTGTACTTATTTATGTTTTATTTATCTTCCATGATTAATTATTATTTAATATTTACTCTAATTACTAATTTTTATTCTTTCTCATACAGTTGCTCGAGAGTGGGATGAAATACATTTATACATCGTAAACAATATTGATTGGATGAAAGTATGGATAGATTGATGTAATATACAATGTAATGGTAGGTTATCATGGGAAGGCGTGGCTACTTTTCTTAAAGAAGCTCATCATAATCAATATACCAACCTTACTCAAAGGGAAATTGATTTAGCATATGGTTTAGAAGATAAACATGCAAGCATATTATTCACCCACATCATGTTTCAGTGATTTTCCATTCTATAAATCTAGGTCATGGTTTGTTTCTTTTATAATGTTTTACTAAGTCTAAATATCATGTTTATTCATTGAAAAATATGCATTTTTTACGTGTAGGGAATATTGTAGTTGAAACACCACAAGGCTATGTGGTGCAATGGTCGTAAATTTCACATCATAAAGTTGGACGATAAGAATAAAACATCTAATTCTATGATAACTGTAGTCTTTCAGGTCACTAATCTTTCCTCTAGAAGTGACAAACATTCAATAATATATGAAAATAGATACTTTGGGTATTTGAATGATATAATCGAGTGTGACTTTAATTCCTTCAAGCTAGTTATGTTTGAATTCAAATGGTACAAGTTACAAATGAATGAACGTGAACTCAAAATAACTGTTACTGAGCATACCAATGGATTTACTATGGTTAATACAAGGATGTTTGAGTCATATACATAAATGTATGCTCTTCCAAGCTAATGTGAGTAGGTATTTTATTCATACCTTCCAGATAAAGCAAGTTGGTCGTACATTGTTAGATATGATCCAAGACGAAGGCCTCTAAATTATAATGTATCAGAAGAAGATGATATTGAAGAAGAAGAATATGCATAGGAGTATGAGGTAGATGTACCATCAGATGAAAAAATCAAAGAAGTTGAGCCATATGTAGATGACAATTTTCTCGATGATCATATTGGCGATGATATTATTGAAAATGACTTTGATGGTGATGATGTTGATATGACCAATCCTTTCAATGTTGATTCTAAAACAAATGATTTAGATGTAGAATTGGATGAGGAATTATATGATCAATGGTATAGCAGAAATGATGAAATGTAGGAGTTATGTGATCGTTATATCTTTTCGCAGTCGTCACCATCATCATCATCATTATCACGTTCATGGTCATCATCATGGTCATGGTCATGGCCATGGTCATGGTCATGGCCATGGTCATGGTCATGGTCATGGTCATAGCCATCATCATGTTCATGGTCATGGTCATCATTATCGTTATCGTCACCATCATCATCATCATCATCATCATAATCATCATCATCATCGTCATCATTATCATCATCATCATCATCATAATCATTATCATCATTATCATCATCAACATCATCATCATCGCCATCGTCATCATCATCGTCATCGTTATCGTCATTGTCATCGTCAATATCGTCATCTTCATCATCATCGTCATCATCATCATTGTTGGTTCCATCATCATCATCATCATGGTCATCATCATTGTCATCATCGTGAGTGTTGTAGTCATCACCATCATCATCATCGTCATTGGCATTGTCATCATCATTGTCATTTCCATTGTTATGATCATCATCATATCATCATCATCATCATTTCCATGATCATTTTCATCGTCGTCGTCCTCATCATCATCGCCACCACCATAATCAACAATATTTTCCACTCATATCTTCCACTCATTCCTTGTATGTTTCAACCCTAACACCTTAAGGGGGCTTCCAACATAGCTAGGTTAAGGGAGGCATCATCCCCTGTGAGGGTGATAGGTCTATCTGTTATGCATATTTCATTATTATAGATCTAGTGTTTATTGGTTATATATAGTGTGAAATTCATTTTGGACATGGATAACTATTAGAGGACTATCACAACTCTACACTTCAATGCAAAGAGTTTCATCTTCTACAACAACTAGTTCCAAGTAAGTTGTCTTCCTTCTTCAATTTCCATTTCTAGCATTATGGATTCTATCTCACTAAAGGAATTGTTAATTAATTAACCATAGTGATTTTCTCCAATTTCCTTTTCTAATTTTCTCGTAAAACTTAATTGATCTACCACTATAATAATCACCTATAGCCATAGGATGTCATTCAAAACAAAATCATAAGATCATAAAACCATGGATTGGAGACCAATATGAAACACTATTAAGATGTGTTTAGAGGTTCATAAACCATTAAAAATATCAATTTTAAGATGTGTTAGGATGTTGGTAGGTTCCAAGGATTAATTTGAGTTTGAAACTGATCAAATATGGATATTTTTACTTGAACCAAAAACAAAAGTTTATTGGGAACCTGTAAAACCTAAAAATATTTTACTTTGCATTGTAGTAAGTGAATGTTTTGCATATTTAACTAACATTTACTATTTCATAATCGAAATCGTACTTTTCACCATGGGACACTTTTTAACAATATTCCATGTGATTCATATGGGAGATCTTTATATGAAAAAAACTTCCTAGAACAATCCACATCTATGGTGTCACAGGAGGTGGGATTCCCTACAAATGATTTGGGTGTTTTTTTTTAAACAAGGGTTGTTTGTGGTTGTTCACAATGAAAAGGAATAAGAAAAATGTCTTATTGAGTAAGTGATAAGGAATTATTTTCAATATAAACTTCTATATGGTTATGTATGTATGTCTCCTATAGTTATTCTTAACCCCATAAGTGAAGCTGGGCATACAAGGGAAAAATCTAAATTTAGGAATTTTCTTGAGCCTATGAGAAATGTGTCTAGCATAGCCAACCTGAGCCTATTCCCTACTATCCCATCATGAAGTGATAAGTGTTTATATACCCAAGAATCAATTGTTATACCTATTAAAACTAGGTGATCTAAGGTGGTGGGTGCAATAGTGAAGAGTTTTCTAAAGAGAAATAAACAATTTAATATTTCACAATATGATGTTAGGTTTAGATATTTCCTTACCTCCAACTTTAGAATTTTATTACAAGACATCATTTAACCACACTCTCTTTCATAGATGAGTCAATGTTAAACCATATCTTACAATTGGATAACTTTTTCCCTTTTGTGGTAACAACTATGTAATTTCCCCCTCTAAAGTAAAGTCTTATGAGAATATCTAGTATTTATTATACTCATTTGTGGTTGTTCAAGCAAGGTAGTCTTGAAGTTATTTCAATGCCATACGTTACTCCCTTATTGAGTATTTCAAGGTTTCAACATGTAGATATAGCATATCAACATACAATTTTATTTTATATGTTGATCATCTCAAAAATCATGTTTATATTGATGAAAAATCACATATAAATAAAAATATTGTAGGATTTATTAATAATTTTAGGTGAAGTAGATTTTAGGAAATTTTTATATTTATGGCATCTTAAAATTACAAAGAGGATTTTATGTCCACAACATTTATGAAACCATATGTTTGTGCTATTGGTAAACACAATTTGAATCCTTTGATGAATTATTCATTAATTACAATTTTAATAGGTAAACATGTTGATTGCATATGATGATATGTGGATGGTCTTCTTATCGTGTCCCCACGGGGATAAATAAAATACGAATTGTAGTTATGTCTAAGTATGATATACAATACTACTTATTATTTTAATTAATGTATATTTATGTTTTCAAAGTTACTTTGTGTTCATTATTTATGTGAATCATTCATGTATCATAGTTGATGTTTATAACACCATTATAAATAACATGCTTAATCATAAAGATGTTTATGGATTAAGATGTTTATGGTTCATTTGAATTTGTAATATTCTATTACTTAATAGGTTAATATGCAAATAGATATTGTATTTCTTTGTATTTTAATTACTATTATTATATCAATTTATAAAACATTTTAAATTCATAGAGAAATAATAACAACCACAAAGTAAAATTTGTGTACAAGATATCATTTAACCACACTCTACACTCTCTTTTGTGCATGGGTCAATTTTAAACCATTTCTTACAATTGGATAACTTTTCCCTTTTTTGGTAACAACTATGTAATTTCCCCCTCTAAAGTCTAATGAGAATATCTAGGCTTTTTAATATGGTTCATAATGAGAGAAAAAACTATTTTTTATTTTGGTCCATAGTAACATATAAGTTACAATTAGGGGTATAATATACAAGGGAGTTGTCATTGTGTCGTTAAACACCAAATGTAATGGCCCTCGAAAAAAATGTTAATAAATGGTCCTTGGAATTCCTAACGGTTGGAATACAAAAACAAGAGATGGTGATGGTAAGTGATGATTTTGATTTTCATCATTGTCATTATCATGAATAGGAATAGGAATTTCATCATCTTCATCATCATAATCATCGTCATCATAGTAATCATCATGTTGATTTTCATCATCGTCATCCTCATCGTCATTGTCACCATTGTTAATCAACATTTTCGACGTCCTACTCCTAATCATCATCGTCATCGTCATCATTTTCATTGTCATCGCAATCGTCATCCTTTTCGTTGTGATATCATAATGATCATCATCAACAATTCCATACCGTGTGTTGGCCACTCACAACGACATACGCCAATTTTTGAAAGCTTAATTACTTCTCCATAATATATAATATATAATATATAAATTATATATTATATATACTATATAATATATAAATTATATATTATATATACTATATGCTATATATTATATAAATTATATATTATATATACTATATGCTATATATTATATACTATATACTATATATTATATGATGATGATGATGATGATGATGATGATGATGATGATGATGATGATGATGATGATGATGATGATGATGATGATGATGATGATGATGATGATGATGATGATGATGATTATTAACGTCCACTAAGATGGAATTGGTATATCGGACCTTAAGAGGGTATGAGATTACTTGAAATTCTTTATAATTTTGTTTCTTTCCTTGAAAATCATTAAGAGACGCTTTCCAAGATCACCATAGTTTTGTTGATTTAAAAAGTTAGGAAGGTTGGTAGTGTGACAAATATTTTGAAATTGAGATCTAATCTGGGTATAGGTTGGACAATATAAGAGAAAGTGCTTTTCATATTCAACCTTATTAGTGTCACAAAGGTGACACACTCTTTCATCCCATGGAATTTTAGGGATAGACCAATGCCCAGTTTCACTATAGAGCTCGTGAAAATTTGTTCTTATCTTAGCAATGATTATTTTTTACTTTACACTTGTCAAAACAAACAAATAATTTTGATCTTCCAGATTAGGGTTGATTACATCCTTATAATACCTTAATTTTATTGTTTCCTCTAACTCTTTATCATACCACATTTTCTCCTTAAACTTTGATTTAAGGATATTTTTAATAGTATCCTTATTCTACAAAATGGTCTCTTCCATGATTCCCCGCTAGCTTTGCCAAGACTGGGCATATTTATGTCATCCTCGCTTGAGTCAAAGGTGGTTACGACTAGATTTTGAAGCAATTTTAGGAAGACGCATGCATTCCATGTTGTTTAACTTGTTCTTATACATTAGCTATCTATTCATATCTATGCTCTCAATGGGGGAAAAGAATTCCTCTAAGAGGAGGATGGGATAGGCAATGTTTCCTTTAATTTTGAGATTATAGGGTATAAAAGTCTTTTCAATTTTCTCTATCTTTCTCTAGGATTCACGAGAGATACTACAGCCCTAGACTTCACACCCATATAGAATAACATGTGTAACAAGAGTCTCAAAGAAGAGTTTCTTCTTATCCCAAATCCAAAAGTCTGCTAATTTACAATTGTTTTCAAGCCCATAATAAGCTTTCCATCCCCCAATAATTCATTTTCTCAATTATATTATATATAATATATATTTTATATATTATTTATTATATATAAGATATAATGTATATTTTATATATTTATAATTTATATATTATATATATAACCAAAAACTATATTTGCGGCCATTGTAAGTGATCTCCATATTTCAACTTCCCTCAACCATTATAACTAATATCCATACACTGACTTCCCTTGCTCGAGAGTATATCCTATCTTCCCTAGCTCCTGTATCGAGAGTATCGCAACTTCCCTATCTCTCATCTCGACATAGATCACTCTCGATCGGATATCTACACATCTCTAGCTCCCATCTCGACATATCAGACTCTCAATCAGATATCCCGATAGCCCTAGCCCGACTAGCCCATCTCAATAAAGGAGACAAAGGATATATCCCAGCTCGACAGAGGAGCACCCCGACTTGATAGCAGAGTGATGCCACAAAAATCGGTAAGTGAATCCTCCCATCTATGTGATACGTATTTTAGTGATTCACAAAGAAAGGAATTCAATTCCATAGAAATCGTTTCATGAACAAATCAGTAAACTACAAATTTTCCCAATCCATGTAACTTTGTTTTGAATCACATCTCAACTAATGAGTTATCGTTTGATGAGGAAATATCCAAAGGGTAATTGATCTTTGGACACTCTTTCCATAGTTAAGTTCTATGTGAAAGGAATTAGGTTTTAACTAGTGTTAATGTTTGTTAAATGAATTGTTAACTACTCGGGGGATGCGTATATTTCTTGTCCCTAGTGCACATTGCTATTAAAAACAATTTGAGTTACCAAGGAATGTGCAATAGGGCTAGTGATTCCCAATTTTATTGAACCCGTCTTGGAAATGGTCAATATTTAGGAGCAAGAGGAGAAATTAGAGTATAAAGTCCCTCCTCATTGTCTTTGTCAAAAGAAGAATTATCATCCATACAAACAAAATAATATTGGAATAACAATAAGAATAAGTTGATGTACGAGTAAGTGAAAAATTGACTCACTGGCCAAAGATGGCACAAAAATCAAACTAGGTTCACAAGCCAAAAAAAATAATATTAAACTAAACATCTCTAGTGAGAATCACCTTTGTAGTGTGGTGTACATAAAGGTGATTAAATTTTACTTCCTCTAAATAACCAACAATAATACAATTTTAATCTTGAGCTATAAAAAATTATTCTTCTCATTGAGAATGTGAGCCTAAGCATCATAGACAAACAAATGAAATTTTCTAACATATGGATTATTTTTACTCCATGCTTCTTCTAATATTACAATATGCACAACCTTAGTAGGAGTGTGGTTCAGTATGTAGTTGGCACAATTAATGTCTTTGGCCCAAAACTTACGGGGAAGATTACTAGATTGAATAATGTAGTTAGCCATTTCCTTTAAGGTTGAATGCTTTCTCTTGACCACACCATTCTAGTGTGATGTACAAGGGACAATGTGTGTTCCAGTAAAAAATAAAATGAACTTCTTGTTAACATATTAGCCTCCATTTTTTTTAATCCTAGTATCTGCATGTGATGACTAGATTATTTATAAACTAGGGCCTATAAGGCCAAAAACTTAGTAAAAACTCCAGTTTTACAAGTAAGAAAATAAACCTAAGTCTTCCTAGAAAACCCATCAATGCATCAATGACCGGAAAAGGAAAATGGCCACAGAAGTCACTCTAAACCAACTCCAAAAGTGTTGATGCATGCCAATAGGAATCTTAGTCAAAACTATCCCATTCATGCCTTTTGAGAACACAATAGAACAAACATCATCCTTGTAGCAAACTAGAGGAAGACCACGCACCGTTTCTTACTTGCATAACTTTTGTAGTGAGTAGTAATTAAGTGTCCAAACTACTTATGCCAAATTTGAGTGACAAAAACATAAGAAAGTGATTATGACCCAAATTTGTCAAGCTTATGTAGTCTGGAGAAAATGTCGACTCTTCTTGAAGCTATTACATGTTAAGGATTATGCAAATATTTGATTATAATACTTTGTGGTGAAAAATATATAGTTTTTCCAACATCAAAATTTGTTATCTGACAAATGGATATAATATTGCATGAGAGATAAACAAGGCAAAGTACATTGTTAAAACCACCAACATCTATCTAAGCAAAACCTTGATCCTAAGAATCCTAAGGACCTATTAACAACAATTAAAATATACTTGATATTACAATTATAGTGTAGAAAATATGGCCTTTTCAATATTCATATGACATGAGTCCCTGAAATTTAAAATCCAATCATCTATCAAATAAGCTTCTACATTGAAGCTATAGGTATAAAACAATGGACTAAGATTTAGAAAAAGAATGAGAAGGAGGAGGAGGTTCAAGTTGGATGATGTGGTGATTCATGGTTTCTTCCAACTCTTCCATATTTTTGCATCAATGTGATTCAATATTTCCATCACATCATCCATAAAAGTTATAGTTCTTTCCAATCTTCTCTCCCTTGAGCTTTGATCCTTGACCTAGATTTGGAGGAATGGGATACTGATATGGTTTGGGACCCTTATTCCTTATGTTTTTCTTGGACTGCTTCTTCTTGGAACGTTGATTCTATTGCATCATTGAGGCCTTATTCTCGTTATCCATATAAATGACATAAATGTGCAAGAGATTATCCTACTCTAATATTATTTGATCACAAAATTATCAAAACTAGGCATTTTATAAGTGGCTCCAAAGGATTCTTTTATGGAATAAAATGAAAAAAACAAAAATTGAGTAACATTCACCAATTTTTATAAAGGATGGAAATTTTAAATTGATCATCAAACTTCTCCAAAATACAATATGGAAGAAAATGTCTTGAGTCTTAAACCTTGAGATATAATCTTAAATTTGATCAAAGTTGGCAGGATCAAAAGTAATCGGCTCATTCTCAAGCTAATGAGTTTGAATTTCATTTTATTCACCAAACAATTACATAGGTTTGGTCCAAGATTCTTCTGGTTTGTCAATCCATTGTAGGTGAAATTTCATATCTCTATAAATGGACATGCTAAAGATTCCATGGGATTCATCATTTTTTTTCCAATTGTTTTCCTTTAAGGCATTCAAACATGAAACTTTTGTTTCTAAAGTAATCCTCCACAATTCCCTACTTCTCAACAAATCTTCCACGTGGGACTTCCATGATAAATAATTATTCCTATTTAAGCATATTTCATTAGCATTATCCATATTGAAGAATGTAATCAAATGAATACAAACATAAAACTAACTACATCACTACAAAGTATATGAAAATTAACAGACATTCAAAAATAATGTCACTTGGAAAGGTGCCCAAATGACTAAGACACATGATTTAGTAGTTCTAAAAATAAAGATCAGAGAGGGTCTTATGAGAAAACTAATAACAATGAGAATTTCCTATTGAAAATTATACAACCCAATTACACTAGTGCATAAAGAATGAAAAAACATGTTCTTTACAAAAATACTTGCGCTGAAAACAAACTCGGAATGAGAAAGTTGTGATCATTTGATAAATCACCTTAAAAAAATGAAATCCCAAAAGAAAGAGAGGGTTCTGCTAGAGGTCAACATGGAATTATTGATTGGTCATGTTGACATGTTAGCTAATGTGGTCAAAATATGGTGTGGAACTCTCTAGTGATGTGATAGGTTGATGGCATGGCAACATGATAGTGTGAAACTCATTTCGAGGGGTTGGAAACTCTAAAGAATATGGTCAACCCATATAGAACAATTTGGGGTAAGTGAAATTTAAAAAAAAAAAGATCATTTCAAACATATATTGATTTATGAATTTTTTGTTTGTTATCATTATATGAACAATACTCTAACATTTTCATTCTATAGGCAATTTTTCATCCGACAAGACAACCTGGTCATGGGAACGTTGTTGGTGGAAGTGATGCACAAACCCCACAATTTCCTAGCATTAGCCACATCTGGCTAATGCTATTTACCTCTCCATATCTGGCTTAGAGGACTGAAACTCTCGATGCCCATGAGACACCCCCACCACACATGCTAGACCTTGCTCATGAGGGTCTACAGAATGAATCTCATGCGTGTATTGGTTCTATGCAACCAAATCTACATTTTTATCCCAGGGAAACACGTGTTCAAAGCTTGGGAACACTCTCCATCAACTTGTTGGTGGAAGACAACTTGGTTCCCTTGAAGATACAATAAATCCCAGGTATTTTTGAATATGTTAAATTGTTCCTACCATTTGATGGAAACCTACATATTTCATATTATTTTAATATAATTATCATATTGTTTTTCAAGAAACAATATTTTTTATAGGACCTTGTACAACAAGGATCCAAAGATCTACAAGCCCACCATTTGCACATGGTGGAATGCCAAGAATAAATATTTGAAAAATAATCTTATAGACCATATGGTCGGCCTCTTTGGTGATATATTCAACAAGTTTGAAGCCACCTCGAGGGATGGTACATATTTGAAATATATCAGAGATCAATATAGGTTTTAAATGAAAAATAACCCTGAGTATGATTGTTCTCTGTAGTGTCCTCGCATACATAACCTAAAATTTATTAAATTTAATCATAACATTGATTTTGATAAAAAAATTATGATTTTATATTCAACAAACTAACAAACTAACAGTTCATGTTTCAACAAATTATAAATGAGCAACATGAAATAAAAATCATATATAAAAAAAACATACACAGCTTAGTAAAATAGTGAACCATCATAACGATAATGACATGCCATAATAATGAACATAAATACATCTCAAGTGATGTTGTTTCCCCAACTCCATCTATCCATGCTGCTCTGCCCAAACTCTAACCAAGCTGCTCTACCCAAACCCTGCCCAAAACCGAATCTTTCCTCCCAGCCAGCTAGGAACAGAGCCTATCCGGATCCCTAGCTCCAGGATCTCGTAAGGATTCCTGCCCCCCGAGCCCAAAACTCCCAGCAACCGATGCTCCCCTATAACAGTCCAACAAATTCCTCAAGCCAAAAACTAGAAATACAGCTTTCCAATCCCTCCCCTGGAAAAATGCTCCAATACAATCTCCTAATCTCCCAAAAATTCTCCTTGCCCCCCCAAAATCAAAAGTCCCCCTCTCGAATGTTTTTTTGCCCCCTCATATCCCCCCATCC
>ML865185.1:0-22140 GCA_009831015.1 Picea engelmannii
GGACTTCGGGGCTCCCTTGCAGCTTTCTTTCGCTACCCCAACCAAAGATGCTTGTCACTATACATCCATGAAGGCAATGAACCACAGATGGGAGACTTTGCATGACCTCTCTAGACCCAATATCACCAAGGTCATCACTTCTTTATTTTAGCCTATCTCCACTACTTGTGGTAGTAAGCACCAATGGGACTGTCCACTTCTTGAGCCTATTGGCCACAGATCTATGAGACAAGATACTTCCTCCCACTTAACTAACAAGCACCCCACCCCTAGGAAATCTCAACACCACACGCATGTTGATATTTTGGTAACTGTGGGAGGTATTAACCTCCAAGACAACCTTTGTGCTTAGAGAAGAAGATTCTGGAAGAAAGAGAACCATTAAACATATGTGGCAATACCCTAGAAGAGAAGTCAGCCTAAGGAGAATAATAATAAAGAATTAGAAGGCTCCAAAAAGAGAAGTCGGCCCCACATGAAAAGTCACTTGGACAGACTAGTATATAAAGAGGTAAGGGGCTACCTCATTGTCACACACTCACTCACTCTGCAATCAAGGCGCAAGTCTAGAAGGAGCATCAGTTGCAGTAGTTCAGCAAAGGGAAGAAGGAGGCACAAGTCTGAGGAAGGTGATGCAGCAGTTGCAGTAGTGAAGTCTCTCCTTGCTCAGTCTTTCTGGTATCTCTCTTGTGTGCTTCTCTTGGTAAAGGTATGCTCTCTTGGTATTGTGTTGCTGCTGCAACTATGTTGGTATTTCTGGCTAGGGTTTATCTGATAGGACTTGCTTCGTGTACAAAATCTATCTAAGAAAATGTTACTGTGCTCGGCGGTGGAACGTGTAAGTGCCTATGGTTGGGTGACAATGGTGTAACATTGTCTATGGTAAAACGAGCATACCAAAATTTTAACATGGAATCAGAGTTGGTTTCCTTCAAAACAGTCTAACCTCTAGAAGGAAGATTGTCAGTTTCCCCTATTGTCAAGCTCGTTGAGCACTTACAAAATCCACCAAGAAGGTCGTCTAAGGAGGGCACATCTTTCCCCCGAATCAGATCTCCAAAATTCAGAAGTTGGAAATTTAGGGTTTCCTCATAAAACCCTAGGTCAAGATGCTTGGACATTTAAAGGATGAAGTTGGAGCAGATCCTTGAAGAAAGTAGGTCACCTTGGCATAGCGCACTCACTGGTAAGTCCAAAATTCAGTTCTGCAAAGTCTTAATTTTTTTCATATTTCTAGATCTCGAGGCAGAATGACTTCCAACACTAAGCTTGATGAGAATCTTGAGGGTGTTGATAACTTTAGAGCATGGAAATATAGAGTAATGCTCATTCTAGAAGAGAATGATCTAGAAGGCTTCATTGAAGAAGAAGTTCAAGAGTCAGAGGGAGATGAGGCTAGGGCAAAGCACAAGAAGAACCTGGTTAAAGCAAAGAGGATTATTGAAGATTCTATCAAGGATCACTTGATCCCTCATCATTGAAGACTCCAAAGCAGATGTTTGATGCTTTATCCTGATTATATGAAGGCAAGAATATCAACCAGAAGATGACATTGAGGACACAACTCAAGAATGTGAAGATGCAAAATTCAAAAACCATTCTATCCTACTTCACGAGGGTATCTCAAATCAAATAACAACTTGAAGCCATTGGAGACACAATTGAAGAAGCTGAGCTAGTAATGATTACATTGAATGGTCTCCCAAAGTCTTGGGAATCATTTATTCAGGGAATCTGTTCCAGAAGAAAACTAACAAAGTCTAGCATGCTATGGGAAGATTGCACTCAAAGGAATCCCAAGAGTTGGAGGCAGCAGTAACAATGTCTCCTACAATATATAACTCAAATGGGACAACAACAACTAGACTCCAGGTTTGCATATCAAGTTTGATATTTTATATTGCTACAACTTAAGTAAGTGTTGTAACTGGAATAACAGTCTTTAAATTTCTATTACTGCTTTTGCTATCAAATGTTTTGTAACACTTGAATATCGTTGGTATGATGGTTAGTAAGTAAAAATTCATTGTTTAGTATTAATGATGCACTTGTTTACAAGATAAATTGATCTCCTCTAGGAAATGTTCTTGGTTGTTGACTTTGTCCCAGGCAGGTTATCTTGTAAATTCCATGGAGGTTACCATGGAGATATTGTTGTTCTTGTTTCTTGTTCTGGGTAGGTGACCATGGAGGAATGATTGGTCACAACACTGGAAAAATGTTTTTCTGATTTCTTATTATTGTATTTTTGTTTTGACTCTTGTTCCAAGTAGGTCACAAGTGATAGCTCTAAGAAGGAGCTACTGTGACAATTTTTCCCATTCTTGTTTTTATTATTATTAGAAGAGTATTATTCTTGTCTGTTGTTTTCCCTTGTTATTGCTCTTGTGTCAGGCAGGTCACAGGTGATAACTTTGAGAGGAGCTATAGTGACAGTCTCTAGTTTGAGACATGGAGCAGACTATCCAGATAAGAAGTTGTATACACGACCGTATACATCCATGTACCGAAGGAGAGGACGAAGAAGGGTACTTTTGCGGGATACAAAGTATTTCATATGGAGATTGATTGTAAGGAGCAGAAGGTTCCGAAGACAGATCCCTCTAGTTTAGTTGATCACTCTTCAAATCTTCAGGAAGAGTCAGTAGAGCTAGAAGAGCCTACTGAGGATCGTTGCAGTGACCAAGAAGAGACCAGCATGGTCTCGTGATAATTTGCAGGATGCAAAGGGGAATATTGATATATGACATTGATAAGCCATATCATGAGGAGGAGTAGATGGCTCCACCAGTGGTGAGGCAGGCGGCCCCACCAAGTACCAGCTTAGAAGGAGCTAGAGTTCAAAAAGAGTCAACCTTCACGATCAAGTGGAGAAGAGCAGCCTCCCTAGGACCGTTCATAGGAGATCAAACTTCATAGGAGGTCATCACATGCAGAGGGATCAGATGGCTTTGAAGATTATATAAACTCAGAGTGAGCTTGATCTCAGAGAGTCAATGGCTTAGAGACTTTCTTTAGAAAGTATTCCTCCTCAAACTTGTTGGAGTTACTTTACACACACCTAGGATTTTTTTTCCTAAGGTTTTTCCTATGTTTATTAGTCATTTTTCAATCTCCTATATTTTAGGAAGAATATTCCTCTAGGGAGAATATTCTCTTTAGTTTGATCAATTGAGTGGAGTCTAGATGCTACATTGGGATTATCACCATGCAACATTGGGATCATCACCAACTAATGCACAGTGTCCTTGGGATCATCACCAGAGTAGCGCATTACCCATGATTCCCTGATCTCCTCCTCACTTCACTATGTTTCAGTCAGTTAATTGAAGACTGATAGACTAGTTAACTAAGCTAGGTGGCAATTCACTCTCGTAACTACCCGAGAGACTATACTAGGTGGCAATTTACTCCCGTAACTGTTGGTGTGTGTCCAGATCACTCTAGACCAACATTATGGCGCATTGGCTTCTCCTCTAATGCTCATTGGTTGAGTTATACAGAGTATATCATGTGTAAATTATCATTCATTCATTTGGTTAATGAGAATTCTTCCATTCTTTCTCTCTTGCTTCTATTTTCTCATATTTTCTTTGCATTTGTGTATGTTAATTCCTAGATAGATCTATTATGTGTAGGCTCAACACATTTACATGGTATCAGAGCCGACAAACTTCTAGGGAAAAGACACACCAAATTATTTTTGTCGGTACCGAAGATTGAAGATAGCGGAAAAATGGAATTCCTAAAAGAATTAATTCTTACACCTTACAACTTCTTTGCATGGAAGGAGAAAATGATAATGCATCTTCGAAGCAGAGGATTGTATAGGTTAACCATGAACACAGAGACAAAACCAACATCAACCATAGAAAAATCCAAGTATCTAAATCGAATGGATGAAGCATTCAAAACAATATGCAGTCTCATTTTTCCCGAACTTCTATTTCACATATCTACCTGTAAAACCCCTAATGAAGCCTAGACCACCATGGAAGGGATTTTTGGAAAACATAATGAGATGAGGGGACACATGCTCGAGGTGGAATTGCTCACATTGGATCTAAAAAGCTTCGACAATCTCCAAGATTTCTTTACCAAATATAAGGATTTGCTATCGCAACTCAAGGCTTGCGGGGTTGATAAATCTAAGGAGGAGAAACAAATGGTTCTCAACATTCTCTCCAAACTTGGTCTAGAATACTCAGTGTTCATATCCACATTCCATTCAATTAGATTTTCCTCTCTTAAAGACTTTATCGAGTCTTTGACACAAGAGTAGAGCAAGCTCATCAACATGGGAAAAATCGAAGGCCCAAAGGCGCATGCACTCACTGTGCAAGATGACAACGATCATCAATATTAGAAATCTAAAGATAAAGACAAAAGGAAAGAACATGCAAATCCGAAGAAGGAAGGGTACTCAAAACCCTTCAATGATGCCCTCCAGATCCAAAGGTGGAAAGGGAAGAAAAGGGGAGAAATGGTCTTACTACCATAAAGGATTCCATCCAGAATCTGCATGTATGCAAAAACAGATAGGTCTAATGGCCCAAATACTTCAACAAAACAACCTTGGAAATCGCATCCCTGAGGGTGCCAAGAAGAAGAAGCCAAAAGATAAGAATCCCAAGAAAGACAATTCTAGCCATGCTTTGATTGCCATCAACTCCTCTCTCGATGCTTGGACCGTAGATTCAAGAGCATCACACCACATGGATACCACAAAAGAGGTATATTCTTCATTGGATGCATGCAAAGGTCCTCCTATTCTGATGGGGGACAACTCTCCAATCGAGGTCACCAACAAAGGAAGGATTGAATTCACAAACAAAAGCTTCAAGAATGTGTTGCATGTTCCCAAACTTTCCGTCAATCTTCTCTCTGTGTATCAGATGACTAACTCTGGCACCAAAAATAGAGTCATATTCACACATGATGCAATGGATATCTATGACATGCAAACGAATTCCAGGGTTGCTACCGGTGAGGTAAATCATCAATCTAGACTTTACACATTTTCTAAATTTATTGAACCAGATCTTGCATTATTGCTTACCCATGTTGATGAAAGCAGTAGGATATGACACGAAAGGTTCGAGCATTTTTTCAGATATATGCAACAACTTAGCAAGCAGGGAATGGTTGATGGTCTACCTGACATCCACTTCTCTAAAAGAATTCGTGAGGGATGTGTTCTTGGAAAACACCCTCAAGAGAAATTCGACAAAGGAAAGATTCAGAGAGATTCCTCTCCTTTAGATCTGATCCATAGTGACCTCATGGGCCCTTTTCTGCATCCATCAATCAACAAAGCAAGGTACGTGCTCATTTTTGTTGATGATTTCTCACGCTTCACATGGATTTTCTTTCTCAGTTAAAAATCAGAGGTCTTTCAACACCTCAAAGATTTCAAAGCCCTTGTTGAAACACAGTTAAGAAAGAAAATCAAAATCCTCTGAATTGATAACGGGGGAGAGTATGTCAACCATGAGATCCATAATCTGTCATGAGGCAAGGATTCAGTTGCAGCACACGGTTCCCTATACTCTGCAGCAAAACGGAGTTGCTGAGCGGAAAAATAGATCTCTAAAAGAGACGACATCTTGCATGCTACATGCAAAGTCACTTCCACAGAGATTATGGGTCGAAGCACTTAACTGTGCAACCTACATCCAAAACAGATCTCCTTATAGATCTGTCAAGGATAAGACCTCTTGTGAGGCTTGGAGCAGCCTCAAACCGGAAGTGACCCACTTTTGTATTTTTGGTTCACGTGCATGGGCCCGGATTCCCTCTGAAAAGAGGAAGGCACTTGATCCACAAAGCATAGAGTGTATCTTTGTTGGATACCCCGATGGTGTGAAGCGATACAAACTTATTGATCTTTCCTCGAACCGAATCATCATTGAGCGAAGTGTCCAATTCGAGGAAAGTGTGTCACATGTACCTCAACAGCCGCATGCAGACACCTTTGTTCTTCCACCTGTCAGAGATGATGAGCATGCACATGTCGACTCTTCTTCATATGAGAGTTTTGATTCAGAGGATTCAGATGATCTAGATACAGAGTCAGTATAGTTAGATGCAGAGTCAGTGCATGCAGGTGCAAATGTAGAGCCAGAGCCGAGGCCCAAGTGGGCTCATACTACTCTTCAGGATGCAAGGGATCTTGTTGGTGATCCAATTGATACTAAGAGGAATCAATATGATTTCGAGGAGCCTCCTCTTGCACTCACTGCCACTGAACCATTGCCACCCATGCATCTTTTCTTGGTCCAGTCTTCAAATCCACAGACTTATGGTGAGGCTGCTGGAAATCCCTTTTGGGAATCCGCCATTCAGGAGGAGTACAACTCCCTCCTCGAGAACCAAACTTGAGATCTGGTTCCCCTTCCTTCTAAAAGGAAACTTGTCAGTTGCAGATCGGTCTACAGGACTAAGAGCACAGTGGATGGACATATTAGCAGATACAAAGCCAGGCTTTCAACAGGTGCATGGGATTGACTATGATGAGACCTTCGCTCCAGTAATGAAGATGGATTCCATACGTTTGGCACTTTCCATTGCGACAGCCAAGGGATGGGAAGTCCATCAGATGGATGTGAAGAATGCATTTCTTCACGACAATCTTTCTGAGGAGATCTATATGGAGTAGCGCCGGGGATTTATGGAGGATTCCTCTTTGGTCTGTCGACTGAAGAAGTCTTTGTAATGTTCCATGTTATCGCGTAGTTTGTAGTTAGGATAGTAAATGGATGAAGAGTAGTCAAATTGGCGTAACTGGAACCAATCCCACCCAATGTCACCTCAATGGGATGGTTCTTTCTGTTTAGGTAGGTAAGGCCAAGGGGAGACGTCCCCGATGACCCGGGGCTTTTGATAAGGAAAAGGATTGTAAGAAAAAGATAAGTCCCCCCCCCCCTCACAAGTCACCATCGAGCAGATAGTCCGACTAACAACCAATAATAAAGTATAACCCAAAAAGAGAGATACACTTGCATGAGACAAAGCAACAAGAAACTGATATATGCAAGCGTGCTCACTTGGTTAGTACTTCATGAAATAATGACTATCTAATATATATAAGCAATTGAATAATAAATATTGACAAAGTCAATGTTTATGAAATAACAATGATAACAAATGTCACTTCTTTAATAAATGTTGAGAGAATGTGGCATTCAATGTGATAATCAACACTTCATTCAAGTAATGCCCTTAAATCAACCATTCAATTGCTCAAAAGTGAAACGTTAGTTGCACAATGATGTTTATAGCAAAAGATGACAACAATACTCACAGGCTAGGTCTTAGATCAGTGTGTTTCCTAGGGTTTGTTATCCCCACTTTTTAGCGATAACTGGGAGATCATGTCTCAAGGCCCACAGGTCCTAGACATGGAGTACTGAGAGCAGGATTGACCTGAGAATGGCCCTGGAGGGCCCACCTTTTCTTCTTCCATTGTATTTGTCTTGTTAGCAGCAACATCCATCACCATTGACTTGGTCTTGTATCAGAAGAGGTTCTTGCTCCATGAGGTAATTGGTCCAGGTATCATGGTATGTGTCACTTTTGATCATTGAAACCTTTGAATATATGCATCTGATTCCTTTTGTCTCTAATAACTGCTTGAATCTTACATTTGCCTACTTGACCATGTTTGGGGGGATTGACAGGGTGCTCTAGCAAGCCTATGTCTGTAGGTTTTTGGTTTGCCACTGGGGGGATTTATGAAAAGCCATCGTCCGCTCCCATCATACTACCACTTTTACATCTTGTTTCCCGCTCATCTATCCCATTCCCCTTGTTCGGGCATTGGGTTGACCTATTTTCAGGACTGCACCTTACCTCGTGGGAAGAAGGGGCTAAAGGCCCAGAAGGTAAAAGCAAGTTGGTAAAAGATAAAAGCCTAAGAATAAACCTTGAGATGCTTCGCTTAGGGATCTCCAAGAAAGCAATAAAAATCTTCTCAACAAGAAACAAGAGGGACCCCCAAAAAAATAATAAAACAAGACCTAATCAGAGGATAGGGGGTCTCATCATGAGCCAGCCTATTAGGTTCATGGGTATTTAGCAGTATGACATTGTCACCAGCTGGTTACCATGCTAGGGTAGTGACTCTTGGTTGCATGGCCAAGGGAAAGGGGGTCTCATCACAAGCCAACCTTCTCATTTCTGCGAAAGTACTTGTGGGTAACACTGTCAACTCTGGTCACCACGCCAAGGCAGTGTCCCCTGATTAGCTCTTGAACAAAAAAATCAAATAAAAGAATAAAAAGAATACAAAGAATAAAGGCAATAATGGGCTTAGAAAAAATACATCCATGATAGGGACAACTCGCCTTCTACAAAGGCACCCACAGGTAACACGTTGCATCGTTAGCCCTCACTGCCCCCACATGCTTGGACATCCCTTGACCACATCATCCACTTACATGGTTTGGATGAGGTCTCTATGGGAACTTTCCTTTTTTTGTGGACACTAGCCCAATAGGAAGCCTTGTCCTTTTCCCTAGACTTGTATTGCAAGCTTGTGTAACATCTTTGAGCTATTGATTGATGTATTAGGGATTTTATGCATGTGTTTAATAATATTAATGATGAAATGTGATTGACATTGCTATGATACCTTAGATTTTTGATCTTTAAACTCAGATCTATGGTCCTACGACCTCCTTCTTGATCAATGGTCGAGATCCTCCTTCGGGTCTTCGTACATTTCCTCCTCCAATTTTCTTTGGAGTCTCATATTTGAGGTTGCGTCTTCACCTTTGCATCGACGACTCTCATCATTTCTAGGACTTCATCCTTCGGTGATTTCAAACCTCCAAAGTGAAATCTTCTGGAGTGTTGGATATTCTGACACCTGTCCTCTCTTGACCCAACAATTTTTCAATGGTTGTCTAATAGATTGGCTCTTCATCCTCCATGTATCCCTTTGCATATCAACGAACTGTGTTCTTCCTTTGGGATCAACGACCCTTAAGCATTTCGACCTTCAGTGCTTCAGAACTTTTTGAAACTTCTTTCCATTAAAACCTCGGAGTGCAATCCTCCGAAGTCCACAATTCGGTGACACCTGTCCTCTTCTAGATCAACGGCTACCGTTCGCTTCGGTTGTTCGGGCTTTGACGATGTCAAACCTTTCTCCTTCGCATTGTCCTAGAGTGACTTCACCTGAAATTCACGATCTTTCTCTACATTCCCGCTTTCTAGATCTGATGGCTCAGATTCTCTTTGGGCATTCGTGATTCAACAATTTCAATTCTCAAACTGAAAATCCAATGTAAATTTTCCCAGAGCTCATGATCCGGTGACAAGTGTCCCCTCTGTAGATCGATGGCTCTCGGCTCTTCGATTGTTTCGCCTTCGGGTGTTTCAGCATTACACCTCTACCTCCTTCTGGATCTCATGACCCATTGACACGTATTCCCTCTGAATCTAATGATCCATATTTTCTTCGGCTCTTCGGGCTTCAAAAGTTTCAACTTCTCTGTGCACTTATTCCTCCCGGAGAGTCTTCACCCAAACTTGATGGATTTCCACCACGCGTCCTCCCAAATGATGGACGATCCCAAATGACTTCGAGACTTCAAGACTTTTAGCAAGTCCACTCTCCTCTGTGTGTGCACAGTGTTAGGGCTCACGCGCCTCCGTCTGGATCCAACAATTGTTGATTTTTTGTGCCTCGATCAAAAGGATGGGATCCATTCTTCTCCTTTGTGCTTCCTCTATTCACTAGACGCTGATCTAACAGTCTAGTCTCCCCCCCACAATCGATCAGATGGTTTTTGTCGCTCCTCCTCTTGAGCTTTTGATTTCTTCCAACTTGGAAGATTTCATCAGTGTTCAAAGGTTTTTGTCCTTTGAACTTTCTCTCGCGAACCCGACTATCTTGGGTCTCGCTTACGCTCTTTCAAGTGTTATCTCTTCTAAGGTTTTGGAATTAGAATAAGTCCATCCCTTATGCACTCTTTGCATTATATCTTCTGAGCTTGTCCCCTTCAAAGGTTTCAATCTCCCATGCACTCCTTGCGTTTCTAGGATTTCGCCAAACTTATATTCGAAGGATTTCTTGGAAATAAATTCTTCTCGCCCTCCTGGCATTATCCTTTCTCAATGCACACCTTGCAGAGCTGCTTCTTACAGAGTATTCAGTAACTTTGTTTCTTTCTAAACTCAACACAGAGTTCCCTTAGTGCACACTTGCACCCACTCGATGCCCGCCTGACAGAACTTTACAAAGTTCTTAGTAATTTTGGTTCTCTCTGAACTCATCAAATAGTTTTTTTGGTGCACTCCTTGCACTTCTAGTGATGAAGGTTCAACGATATCTCTCTTGAGATTTTCCTGAGGTTAACTCACCTTTGTCAACGCACTCTTTGCGGACTGTGTGCACTCCTTGCACTCAAAAACTCAAAATGAGATAAACAATTTAAACTCATTCGATACTTCATCAGTTCACGCATTCACAACGTGAACGACATAAAAACATAACAATAAACACAAACATACAAACACACCATGTGTAGGAAAAACTACTTTTATATTATCTCTGTGTGTTTATATAGATGTTTACAAAAACTAGACCGTAATAGAGTCTGAGTTCTCTCAAGCTCTCTCTCAGAACTATTCTACCTCCTAAGTCTTATAAGACTCTCTCTCACCGATATCTCTCTCTCAGGTCTCATAATTACAAAACGAACAAGTGGATTCTCTCGAGGTCCCTAGACTCCTAAGACCAAGACAAAAAGTGCTTAACATGGACACTGACTTCCTTTTAGATATAATCAAGATAATGAATGAAATAGAAAGAGAAAGATATGTACCTTATGGACGACGTTTGTCCTTGCAAAGTCCAGGCTGAGCTTCGATCTTGAACTCCTTAATAGGTCCTGCAAAACAAACAAAGGTACAAAAGACTTCCTACTCTACTGAGATTAGCTCAAACATAGATCCATCTACTGTAGACAAACTTATATGGAACAAGTACAAGTTTGAAAGAAACAGACCAAGCATGAATTTATATTGATGAGAACAAAGTGTTACTTACAGCCATGGATATAGTGCAACATCTTCACCAAGCTCTCCTTGTCCATACCCTTGCTCAAATAACCCACATACAATATGCTTCAAATGACATCTCACTCATGGGATCATAAGTTATATGCTATTGCAATGTCTCTCTTCTTGTACTATGTGCTGCCTATGAGATCATAGGTTTCATGCCTCCAATCTTTCCTCCCCTTTCACCATGAGAAGGCCTCTTTATATAAGCTTGGAAAGACCCAACCACTTGAGAGATATTTGGGATAAGTTGAGGATTTCTCTCCTTCAGTTGAGGATCTTCCCTAAAATCATGCCTTGAGATCATATTCGAATCCAACCACCTTCAGATATTGAGGGGATCTTTCCCTCATTCTTCTCAACAAACCAAATTTCTCCCAAAAAAGGTAGCGCTCCCCCAAAAGGGGCACCGGAGCATTATAATTCTCCCCCAAAGAAGGCCAAGGAGTGCCAGCACTCCTTGACAGTGTATAGGGGAGCGCTCCTCTCCAAAAGCCATTTTTGAGTGGTTCTTTCAGTGGCAAAAGGCTTGTACTTCTAATAGACTGATTCCTCCTCTTCAAAACTAGTCTTTGAGGTGTCCTAAGTGTCCCTGTCATGTCATTGGAGCCATGACATAGGAAAGAAGGTAGTATGATGTTAGCAACACTTATAACACTTGCGGTCATGAAGTGACACTTGCGGACAAGATGTGACACTTACAACACTTGTAATGACGACACTTGTGACACTATCGAAGTGAGTAATTTTGAGGTGTAACAACACCATGTGTAGGAAAAATTGCTTTTATATTATATCTGTGTGTCTATACATATGTTTACAAAAATTGGACTGCAACAGAGTCCTAGTTCTCTCAAGCTCTCTCTCAGAACTATTCTACCTCCTAAGTCTCATAAGACTCTCTCACTGAGATCTCTCTCTCAAGTCTCATAATTACAAAAAGAAGGCTCCACGAGTGTTAAGCCCTAATATTGACTCATTACCCCTTAATTGGGGCATATTATATTAGTAATGTTATTTTATTTATGTCGGCTTTAGGCCATTAGTTTTAATTATGCCTCCTAGTCTCCTATATATACCAAGGAGACATTTTCATTTTGAATCATCTTTTACTTGAACATTGAAGTGGGGTAAAATGAGGTTTTCCCCTCGAAGAGGCTTATTATATGAAATTATATCTTTTTCAAGGTGTTGAGTACATTTTCTGAGGTTTTTCTATGCTATATTGATATTTGGTTCTTAACATATGGTATCGGAGATCAAGGTTTTGGGGTTTCGCTGCTACATATGAGACACCTTGGAATTTTCACTATAATATTTTTTATACAACGTTTCAGAAGGAACGACTTGGAGGATATTTAGTAGATGGATCAAGGTACGTTGGGTTCAAATTTTAGCTCCTGAGGCCTTATACTTTTGGAGATATAGCCTATACAAGATAGGGTTCTGGAATCATCTTGAACTGATTCATTGCATAATTTTCGCTATAAAAACTTTTCTGTAATGTTTCAGACCCTAAAATCTAGAGGCTATTCACAAAATTAGTAAGGTATCGGTGGTAAAAATTTCAGCTTTTGGGTCATCCTAAATTTATAGATACACCCTATGTAAGTTAGGGTATTTGACTAGTCCCATTGACTAGTTTCAAGAAGGTGTTACAGCTAAAACAATCATAACTTCTTCCTAGAGTATCCAAATTGAGTGGGACTAGTTTCACTGGATCATGGATAGTCTGTAGTATTTCTGGTACATGTTTCAGAATTTTATATCAATTATTTTTTGTGGGGCACACTATACAAGTGATATCTCCTGGAAAGGAAAAAAATCAACAAGTTGTGGGGAAGTTACCATAAATTCCACTTGGCACATCCAATTTTGATCAGAACTGTGGAATTTCAGAGAAGAAATATTAGAGAACTACATAAAAGAAAGTTTCATACCCAGAAGGGATGAAACTTGGGAGATACAATAGAAGAAACATTTTCTTGTAGAACCACCTCAAAATCAAGGTTCAAAAGTGATACTTGGCCAACTAGCCACCCAAAAAGGGAAATTCTACACCAAATAAGCCTCCAGACAATCCTACTTGGACTCTTGATGAAGGTGAAGAAATGCGTAGGGACATAAATGATTTACAAAAGAAGATAGTAACAAAAGATGAACTACAAGAGATGGAAGCTAAGTTGGAGGAAAAGATGGGTGGTTTAAAAGAGGAGATCATGGATGTTACACCTCAATATTGCTCACTTCGATAAGTGTCGTAAGTGTTGCATGATCCTCTCAACTGTCGCAAGTGTCTCATGTCATTCACAAGTGTCGCCAACATCAAACAAAGCATACTTCCATGATGACCACACCAAGGAGACATCTAGAATAACTCAGACACTTGATTTGGAGAAGGGAGAATGATTAACTGAAGTCAAGGAACTCTTATCACCTGAAAGGAGCTCTTAACTAAGGGTTTTTAAGGTGAGCGCTCTTCTGTATCAGCCTTAGGAGCACTGGCACTCCGCTATAAGGTATTAGGGAGCGTTATAATAACCTACTACCCCTCTAAAGGAGCACTATCCATCTTTGGAGCACTGGCGCTCCCCTTAAGCTACCTAGGGAGCATTATAGCACCTTGATGCCCCTTTTGAGGGAGCGTTGTCTAATCTGGGCAGTGGTTGGCCCGTTGAGGAGAATAAGGGAAAGATATTTCAAGTTTGGAAGGCAGTTGCATTTGAATTCTTGGTTCAATCAAAAGATCCTTGATCTAAGGAGGGAATTCCTCAACTTACCCTAAAGGTACCTCAAGAGGTTAAGCCTCTCTTAACCTATATAAGCAGGCTCTATGATGGTGAGAGGGGGAAGAATTGCTAGCATGAAACCTATGATCTCATAGGAAACACATAGTCAGCTGAAGGAGGGTGATCAGTGAAGCTGTTACCATCCAGGTCGTGGATCTTTCAAGCAAGGGTTAGACGAAGGGGACTTGACGAAGCTATCGCATTCGCATCTACGATTGTAAGTATTGTTGTCATTGTTCTCATCAATATGACACGCTTGGCCTATTTATTTCTAGTTTGTGTATGATTTCGCATGAACTTATCGTTGATAGATAGATCTGTTTCCAAGCTAATATCAATAGAGTAGGAAGTGGTCGTACTTTGTTTGTCTACAGGACTCATCGAGGAGCGAGAGTTTGGAGCTCGACTCAGGGCGTGCATGGAAAAACGTCAATTAAAAGGTACTTATGTTCTCCTTCCTCCTCATGCATTAGTTTGTATAGATTTGAAAGGAAGTCAGTGTCCATGTTAAGCACTTTATGTCTTAGAGTTTAGGGTCTAGCTCTTTGAGGCAATCTACCTGTCCGCAGGGAAATTTTACTACAACAGAAACTGGCGACTCCACTGGGGATCGATCAGAACTTTCTTAGTTTTGTATTTCCTCATAGACCGTGTATTACCTTTTGTATTCAGACCTTGTTCACCCCATTTATCTGATTTCATTTGCTGATTGACTCTTTACCCCATCACACTCAACTTGCTTGTGAAAATTTGATCAAAATTTTGGGTTTTTTGGACTTTTTGTGAGTTTTTTTGGCACCAACGCTCCCCTGCCTTGTTAGCAGGGTGTCAGCGCTCCCTTATAGTGTTGGAAAGATCTTTATAATGCCCTGGTGTCCCTTACACCAGAGCGCCAGCCCCTTTTTTCACAAAATCCCTTCAAAAAATTACATTTTTGAGGTTAAAACCCATGTTTCTTACTTGTTGAGCTGCTTTGAGATTCAATGATTCTTCCCTTGACCTCTGACATCCTTCATCTTGAGAAGTGAACACCTTCTTCTTCAGTTTTTATGCCCTTCATTATTTTTGAGTTTTTGCTGTTGAGAGCTTGAAATCGATCCCCTGCTTTCTTCTCTCCTATCCGACTGAGCGGGAACTCTAGTGAAGGATATTTGAAGTCTGTAACTCTTCTCATTTGGTTCTTTGAGGTCATCTGATCCAATTTATTTCTCCTTTCTTTTGCATTTTTGGTTTTCTTTCTCTTGTTTGATTGCAAAAGGGTGTGTTGTTTGTGCGAAATCTGTGTTTTCTTGTCTCAATCTCCTTGATCTGAAAGGGTAGTTGGCAGGAAAAGTTTTTCATTGAATTGATTATCGCATACAGACGACAAAAGTACATCTTAATGATTAGTTTGCATTTCTGAAATGTTGTAGCATCATATTGGATTTGATTGAGAAAAAAATTGATTGAGGGCATTCCTTATCAAGTGTTTGATAGTGAAAACGACTCTTCCTCTTTCCCTTAAATAGGTATTCATTGAAAATAAACGATTGCTTATCATATTTCATGCATATTTTTGGGAATTGAGTCATCATTCCATCAGTTTCACTTTCATACACCCTCTGAGTAAACAACAACCATTAAAATCAATGCTTAACTAAAATTTATCAGACTTTTTACATATTTGTTAGCAAACCTACATTAGTTTAAGGTGTAGGGATTTGGAATAGGTTGAAAGGATAACTTTCCAAAGCTATCAAACAAACTTAGTATCTTGCAGTAGGGAGAGTTAAATCCAATTGTTGTATTAGTTTGCCTGGGATCCCCCTCTCACACAGGGGTTACGCATGAGGTCGCATTCGGGTGAGTTACGGAGATTATCCCTCCGTGGTTCAACTGTTTGTAGTGGTCGGATCATATATTGGGGGTCACTAGAAGGTATACCCACAATGTTGAGTGGAAGCCTTTCAAGTTGATTTCGGACTTGTTATCCTGCCCATACGTTCCAACTAGACTGTCGACTCTACCCTCCCAGGGGCTGACTACGAGTTGGTGACCTTAGTAGCCACAATATTTAGGGTCTCACACAAGGTGACGGTGAAGGGAAGTCTCACTGTACCTGGAACATATGTTGGTCAGACTCACTCGGGCTCCTTGGAGGGTAAATCCACAATTACTGTGTGGAATCTTGCACCAAGGCGTAATTCCGTTAAGCAGGTCGCCAACGTAACTGATCCACCCGCTGTATCCCTGCCCCTTCCTATTTTGATCTCATGACATTGGATTTCATCACCAACTAGTGAATTCATCGTAGGAAGGTTTGTTTGATTGATTGCTTCTTAGATTCGTAGCGTGTATTGTTTGTTTTACTCAGTGGAACTTAGGTCGAGTCAGTGTTAATGGCATTGAATCCAGGGAGTACCAATGGAGGAACCCCTTCTCCTGGAGAACCTTATACCTTTCCTTCATTTGGAAACTTTGGTCCTCCATATGTTGCCACACTGAGTCTTCCAGGACTCACTATCGGATTACCAGTTTTTTTGTTCCCCACTTCGGTGATCCTGAATCCTCCCAATTCTTCAGTTGCACCTAATACTTTGGATGTCAATACACCACCCACACATCAACCTCATGTCAAATTTTCACCTTCTTCACCCATTAAGTCTCCTTCCATTTGTCCTTCTTCGCCTAGTGAAATCTCTAAAGCAAGTACCCAGGTTGATCAGAAGAAGAAGAAACAGAAAGAGAAGAATAAAAAGAACCCGAAAAGGACAAAGGCCCCAACAACATCAGATGTTGGCTCTAAGAAACCAGTTACTATTGATAGTATTGGGAGTGTTGATGAGGTCAACAAGATTAAAATGAAGAATCCAAAACCCAAATTCCCTTGTAGCCTTTGTAAGGGTGACCACTTTTTGAGGGATTGCCCCAGTCTTACCCAGGTATTAGAAATGTGGTCCTCCATGTCATCGGCCTCTGTCGATCATGTTGATGATACTCTGTCAACTAGTGATTTTCATGTTAGTAAGAAGAAGAAAATTGTCAAGTTCCCTTGCATGTTATGTAAAGGTAATCATTACTCTCACCTTTGTCCTCGCATGGACAAGGCTTCTTCTCTTTTGGAAAAACTTCAACTTCCAAAAGGTTATCGTAGGCTTTCCTCTGACCCATCATTGGTTGATGGACTGGTCAATCTGATTCCATCCTCGGTCAGTCCGGTTGATCAGGTGGTCAATCTAGTTTCCTCCTCGATTGAACCATGAACCCAAGTAGCTAATCCAGTTCCGTCATCGATCAGCCCCACTCTTCATCAAAAGAGTGACACCAAAGTGGTCGATGTGTTTTCATCCTCGGTCGATCCCACTCTCCTGTTATAGAGTGATGCCAAAGTGGTCGATCCAATTTCACCATCAGTCGATCCCATTCCTCCATTGCGGAATGTCAAAGTGACTGATCCAATCCCTTCCTCGATCAATCCCACCCTTCATCTAAAGAGTGCCAAAGTGGTCGATCCAGTTTCGCTATCGGTTGATCCCATTCCTCCATTGCAGAATGTCAAAGTGACTGATCCAGTCCCTTCCTCGGTCAGTCCCACTCTTCCTCTGAAGAGTGCTAAAGTGGTCTATCCAAGTCCACCATTGGTTGATCCGATCCAATCATCGGTCGATCCTACTCTCCTTCTAGAGAGTAAACTCGATACTACCCATGTTTTTCTCGTTAATACAGACTCTACCATGCTGGGGAGCATTCCTCGTTCTCCTGCGAAGCCCCCTCCAAGTAATGAGGCCATCCTTTTTGATTGGGGTGTGCTAACTAGACCTCGTCTTCCCTCCCACATTCCTTTCCAGATTACAGTAAAAGTTTGTGGTCGGGACGTTCCTCAAACGCTGATAGAAGAAGTTGTGTCTGTTAGTATTTTGTCTTCTGTCGCTTGGTATGCTTTGGGTTGTCCGCAGCTTCCACCGGTTACACAGAATCTGTTATCTTTTAACAGAAGAACTAGTCAACCTTTAGGGATCCTTCCTTAGTTTCCCGTAACTTTGGGAGGGAAAACTATCTTTATCGATGTCATGGTAGTCCGAGACCCCTTGGATTTCTCTTTACTCCTTGGGCAGGATTATGTCTATGCTATGAAAGCTCTTGTATCCACTCTTTTCTGTGTGATATATTTCCCTCACGATGGAAGAATTATGACTATTGATCAACTTTCATTCATCAGCTCCGACTGGGTTACCTCCCTAAGTGGTTCTTATATGCAAACAGTATCACCCCCGACGCATGTCAATTATGTGGCGTTGTCTCCCATGACCTCGACTTCCGATGATTTGGATCCGGTAGTAGACATGGTGATTTCTTCGGTAGGATTATTGGAGCCTGATCTCCTTACTCCTATCACGACCCTCGACATGTGTTCCTTCCAGAGTGATTCTCTTCCATCCGACGAAGATCTCTTGGAAGCCATGACCGAGTTTTGTCCCTTGACATGGTATCCTTCAAGAGAGTTATCCTCTTGGAAGCAAGAAGCAACCACGATCATAGTTTCTCTTCTCTGTGGCAAGCTCGTTAAAAAATCAAACAGAGGCTTTGAGCATAGTTTTCTTCTCTATAGAAAGCTTGTTAAAAAATGAAACAACAATCTAGGGATTGAACCTAGAACCTTGAGCATAGTTCTTTTCCTGTGTCAAGCTCGTTAAAAAATGAAACAATCACCTCTCCCTTCAAGTTGAGTCTTTTGCCAGATCTCGTAGATGTCGAGTCGAGTCTTTCATTAGGTCTCATTTTTTAACCTTCATTTCATCCACCTGTATCCTTTTTCTCCATCTAGGACAAAAATTGGTGACAACCTCAAAGTCGGTGAATGAATTGAAGCTTGGGGGGAATGTCTCCAGCCTTTGATGATCATTCTGGAGTTAAGCCACTAGCTTTCAAGCTTGGGGAATACCGAGCTTAGTCTTCGTTCTTTCTCGTGCTCGTAAATACATGAGAATGCATCTGGGTATACTTTTATCTCTTTTTTGGACGTATGGATACATGAAAAAGGAACCCCCTGGAGTCATCTTTAAGTTCTTTTTAGAATCTCTAAAGATGAAAAGATTATCGAGCGACCTTGTTCTCTTCACACTCATTAAAGTATTTGAAGAAAATGTCTGTTGAGTGATAGTTTATCTCTTTTTTGGTCTCGTCAGACTACTGTACAAAAAAGGAACTGAGAGAGTTCTCTTTTAAGTGTTTTTTCAAACTCTATAATCCTGAAAAACCTTCGAGTTTTCTGTCTTTGGACTCGCTAAAAAACACATCGACAGGCCCATACGGGATCGAACCCTTACTTCTTCCAGTTCGTTAAACAATGGAAGAGGAACTTACCGAAGGTGAGTTATATCGAGCATGTGTTATCCTCCTCGATCTCATTAAATCAAAAAGAGGTACTCATCTATCTGGATGGGGGAAAAATTGGAAGAAGCAAGCCAAGTAGTCTCTTGAGAACATTATCAAACAATTCTTAGAGTCACCCTTGAACATAGCACTTTGTCATATGCACACATTATAACCTGTTGAACCTCTGCACTGAGCCAATTCTTTGAGTTTCTTTCACTCCTTTGGGTCACTCGACGCAAGTCACGACATCCACTGCATCATCAAGTCTTGGTCCATGTCATGTTTCTGCTGTTGTGCCTCAGTGTTCAAGGGAATTATTCGCCTCTAGAGTCAACCATCCCAAATATATTGCCTCAGAACCTGTGTCAATCCATGTCCTTTTGATCCACCAATTACATCTCTATGTCTGCTTCATGTCATTGATGGGGGATACATCAAGGCCCTCCTTCGACGAGCCTATTCCTATCGACCTCAACACATTATCCGGGAATTAGGATTAGAAATCAGTTAGTACTTTGGGACCTACATGCCTCAATGGCAGGCCTCCTCACATTCAACAATAGGTTTACATCATTGACCTCTAATCGGATGATTCCACGGATGTTCAACTCCAGCTTATCCATTCACATTCGTTGGAATGTACTAGGGTACCTTGGGAATCATTGACATTAATGGTGATCTCCCTTGCACTTGTTAACGGTTCACACCATTGACCGGTAATCAAGTGGCTTCTGCCATGTTCGACATCAGGACATCTTTTCACATGGTTAGAAACGTACCACATTGGGATTGGTAAGAAGACCCTGGACTGAGTGATCACTTTGACATATACTTTTCCCAGGTTGCGAAGGAGTTTCTCTTGGATGAATGATGCATACAATGTTACATAGATCCACTTTGTATTGGTCGTGGCTATGTCTTGTCACCTTGTAGATCCACTGTGTATTCTTCGTGGCTACAATCAGTCCAGGTCATCAAAGTATAGATCCACATTGTATCCCCAGTGGCTATACCATTTTATCAATAAAATTATGGATCCGTAGTGTATTTTATGGCGCCGATATCTTGCAAGTCTTGATCACCCAAGCATAGGTATGACTGCCTTGGGTTTTGAAATATGTCATGATATTTGTTAGATGTTTGTGTGCAGCTTCCGCCAGGTTCTCCGAGCCTATACCCTTGCTTTAAAGTCTACAAAGTATTTCAGTTATCAGTTCGCATCTTCTAACTTCATACTTTGGGGGGAAATCTGTTACACCTCAATATTGCTCACTTCGATAAGTGTCGTAAGTGTCGCATGATCCTCTCAACTGTCGCAAGTGTCACATGTCATTCACAAGTGTCGCAAACATCAAACAAAGCATACTTCCATGATGACGACACCAAGGAGACATCTAGAATAACTCAGACACTTGATTTGGAGAAGGGAGAATGATTAACTGAAGTCAAGGAACTCTTATCACCTGAAATGAGCTTTTAACTAAGGGTTTTGAAGGTGAGCGCTCCTCTGTATATGCCTTAGGAGCGCTGGCACTCCCCTATAAGGTCTTAGGGAGTGTTATAATGCCCTACTACCCCTCTGAAGGAGCGCTATCCATCTTTGGAGCATTGGCGCTCCCCTTAAGCTACCTAGGGAGCACTATAGCACACTGATGCCCCTTTTGAGGGAGAGCTGTCTAATCTGGGTAGTGGTTGGCCCATTGAGGAGAATAAGGGAAAGATCTTTCAAGTTTGGAAGGCAGTTGCATTTGAATTCTTGGTTCAATCAGAAGATCCTTGATCTAAGGAGGGAATTCCTCAACTTACCCTAAAGATACCTCAAGAGGTTAAGCCTCTCTTAACCTATATAAGCAGGCTCTATGATGGTGAGAGGGGGAAGAATTGCTAGCATGAAACCTATGATCTCATAGGAAACACATAGTCAACTGAAGGAGGGTGATCAGTGAAGTTGTTACCATCCAGGTCATGGATCTTTCGAGCAAGGGTTAGACGAAGGGGACTTAACGAAGCTGTTGCATTCACATCTACGATTGTAAGTACTATTGTCGTTGTTCTCATCAATGTGACACACTTGGCCTGTTTCTTTCTAGTTTGTGTATGATCTCACATGAACTTATCATTGATAGATAGATCTGTTTTCAAGCTAATATCAATAGAGTAGGAAGTGGTTTTACTTTGTTTGTCTACAGGACTCATCGAGGAGCGAGAGTTTGGAGCTCGACTCGGGGCGTGCAGGGACAAACGTCAATTAAAAGGTACTTATGTTCTCCTTCCTCCTCATGCATTAGTTTGTATAGATTTGAAAGGAAGTCAATGTCCACGTTAATCACTTTCTATCTAAGAGTTTAGGGTCTATCTCTTTGAGGCAATCTACCTGTCTGCAAGGAGATTTTCCTACAACAATGGAAGTATTGAAAATTTCCATAACAGAAAAGACACCTGAAAGTGAAAATGCATCCCATGAAATTCATGATGAGGACACAAGGAAGGTAAATCAAGAATGGAGAAACTCCAACTTTGGGTTGAAGACCAACAACGTTCCTAAGATCTATATGAGGAAGTTTGATGGCAAGGACCCAATTACATGGATACTTCAGATGGAGCAATTCTTTGATCTACATAATGTGCCACATACACAAAAGGTACAAATTGCTTCTTTATATTTAGAACCTAATCAATTTGTATGGTATCGATGGCTTTGTTCTCACAAATCATTCGTCACTTGGACAATTTTCAAAGAAGAAATGATAGCACACTATGAGGATACAAGGAGCAATACCTTATTTAGCCAATTGATAAATATCAAGCAAAAGGGTTCAGTTACCGAGCACATTGAGAACTTCCAAAGATTGAATATAAAGGTAACTGATATTCTAGATGAGCACTTGATTGATGTATTCATAGGAACTTTAAAGGATAACATTCA
>WSFP011427194.1:0-22140 GCA_009831015.1 Picea engelmannii
ATATTTTCAACTAGTTGGGCTAAAATTAGGTTCCTTTGAGATCTAGGATCAAACAAACAATCTACCGTTGCTTACTTCCACTAAATTCTAATGTTAGAGTTCAATAATCTCTCTTTCTTCCTTTGGATGGAGACTACTCAAAGCTACTTCTCTCTTAACAGGGGTGCAGGTCACTTTACCTTCAATGTTTGAACTATTTTCCATCCCTTGTTCAACATCTACATCAAGCAAAGCCTTATTCTTCTTCTATTGTTTATACCATTTAAGACACAATTAGGGGTACAGTTTCCAACAATTCTCCTCCATGTGGCCATCAACATCATAGTGTTTATAGTATTTAGTAGGGTATTGAATTCATGTGCAATTGCCACTATCTTCTTGCCTTTTCCTTTCCCCTTCTTTTCACCTTTCCTACTTTATTCTTGCTCTATTTGGTTTGACCCACGAGGCTTTTGATTCCCTCAATATATTGTGCTTGCATGAAGGGTTCATCAATGTACTTGGGTTTAAAAAGCATCAATTGTCTTCGAATATGGGTGAATAGTCCTCCCAAGTAGTTAAGGAATACATTAGGGTGACTAGGAGAAATACCCTGCTAAATGCCTCATTTATGAAACTCATTGATATACTCTTACATGATCTACCTTGGCTTCCCCCCCAAAAAAAAACCACTAAATCTTTTGTTCTTCCCATAACCAATAGAATAGAACCGTGACTTAATCAGATCCTTGAAGGTTTTCCATTAAATCACATGTCACTTCCTAGTTGAGTCTTCCCACCACGTTAAAGCATGGCCCTCCAACATCAAACAAGCAAAAGAGTTTATTTCCTCTTCACTAACTTCATGCACACTAAAATAAAATTCAATATGTTGCAATCATTGATTCAACTAAAGGGCATCAATCTTACCTACACATGGGCTAATGTCAATCTTTGTTGCACTTTGAATGGTCTATGGACATTGTCGATGCTTCTCTTGTCCTTCTTTGGCATCAACTCTAATTCATCTTTTTCTTTTTCTTCTTAGGCAACATTATTGCAACAAAGGCAGTTCTTGCTCACCTTTAACATGCTCTGGTCATGTGATTCACATTTAGAGATGATTAGGGTGATCTAAGTCTCAAATTTGATAGTATAGCTTCCATCTCACCTTCATTTTCCCTCAAAACTTGATCTTGACACTGCTTCTCCTTACTCCAATCTAGGATATTCTTGAATTAACTCTCCTCCTTTCAATTTTCTTAGTCTTGTCAACATTCAATGTGGTATTCCCTTTTCAAACTTAGGAAATAAATCTCTAATACCAATATGATATGTAATCTCTTAGCATATGGTCGAGGTGGATCACCCATACAAACCTCTATTCAATTTTTTTCATGTGGAAATAACAACAAAATAATTGTCATGTCTTAAATTTGTGCACATGATCCAAGTGGATATTGGTGGCCACCCACCAAATTCCAACTCGCTCATCTTGACAGTTTTTAGCTCAACATGTTTCTTTGTAATGGGGACATTTCTTTTTAATTGTGAGTTCTGTACTTACAGAGTTGTCTTGAAGCCCTACACAACATCTAGGTGGATATTGGTGGCCGCCCACCTAGTCCAACTGGCTTATTTTGGAAGTTTTCATGTTAGTACATCTTTATGTACTTCCAAAGTTGTTTTGGGGCTCTAAACAATGTTTTATTGGCTTACCATAGTCAAACTATAGATGGAGTCAAATTTTGATGACAGAATGTGTAGTTCTCGAAAAGACCTTTTCAACGGGATATCACTCGCCTAAAACGGAGATCATATGCAAAAGTTACGAACCCGGGAAGTTAATGTACCAACTTACCCCCCAATGAGACCCACATGACTTTTGGCGCTTCATCTCATAGGGTTAGGTTTTTGGATGTCTAGGGTTTTTGCATTCATGGTTTTCATAAAAAGGCCTTCAGGGCCTCGTTGTAATCATATTCTTGCGAATGAGTGTAGTCGTCACATCTCTTCTTAGAGATAAAGCTGCCACCATTCTAGCGAGTCTTGCACTCTGTATTTTTACAGTCTCTATACATTTCTTTCATTAATAGAAGTCATGCATTGTTGTATTTCTCTATTTCTGGCAATTTTTATGTGTATTTCATTGTAATATCTCTGCTTTCATTTTATTCCGAAAATAATCTGGATCAGTGGTATCAGAGCAGGTTGCTCTTGATCATTTTTCAGTGCATGTCCCCAACGAGGTCCGAGTATAGCAAGTTGGGTATCAAGTTTGTCTCTCTTGAGGACAATCACTCTCGCACGCCTAAGAAACCCTCTATGGTTGCATAAAAAAAAACGGTGGAGCAGAAGATTCTATTAACATGTTGCTTGAGCAAGCTCTCGTGCGATAGAGGGACGAAATGATGGAGAATTTTTCCCACATCCTTCAACGCCTATCGATAGCAACAGGAACATCTTCATCAAGCAGCTACTTTGGAGGAACCTCTCCCTTCAAGGTACAAGTTAATTTTGGTATTCACGTATTTGAAGGTCAGATAGAAGCAAATGCCTTAGAAAAATGGTTGAATCTGCTAGAAGATTATTTCTCTGTTCACAATTTTTACGACAGGAAAAATATCACCTTCGCACTCCTCAAGGCTCTCCCCCATGTCAAATATTGGTGGGAAACTTACTGGGAGCAAAGTTCCACAGAGGAATCTGGAATATATGGGGTCAAGCCCACTTGGGATTTTTTTGTGGATGCGGTCAAGGAACAATACAACCTTGTTGATAACTATGAAGACTAGTACATGAGATGGACCACACCGCGGCAAGAGAAGAGCCAAACGGTGACAGAGTTCACAAATAATTTCCATACCTTACGCACCAAGCTGGGTATCAAAGACTTCGAGCGACATTTGGTCCTAAAATACCGTGGGAATCTACATAGGTACATCCAAACCGAAATGGATTTCCTAAACATCTCATCATTGGGAGCTTCCTATCGATATGTTGTCAAAATCGAGCAAAAATTTAGGCACCAGAACAAATGGGAGTTCGGGTCTACAAATTCGCAACAACTAAAGCATGGTAAAGACAACCCTAACCAACAGCGTTCTGAAAACTAGTCCAAGACATAGGAAAAGAAAGGTAAGGGAAAGACAAAGAATGACACTAGGAAGTGGTGTGACTTCCATAAAATCGCCTAGCACAACACCGATGAATGTTGCTCGAAACAGTCATTGGTGGCCGAGGTCAAAGACAAGGAGTTGAACCCTGATTCAGAATTTGATCCAAAAAATATTGAAAACAAACAAATCATCGACATAGACCATACTGCTATTGTCGCGACCGCAACAATTCAACCAGGAGAACCAGTAGATCCTGAAGAGGGGGAGTGCCTCTTCCATTCACATATGTGGATGAAGGAGACCCCATTGCATTTCATTGTTGATAGCGGTAGCCAGAAGAACCCCATCTCAGTTGAGGTCGTCAAACAATTGGGGTTGTTAACAACACCACACCCGCAACCATACAATATCAAGTGGCTTCACTGGGGGCGAGATCTTTGTGTCAGCCAGCAGTGTCGTCTATCCTATGGCATCCAACCCTTCAAGGATGAGGTAGTGTGTGATGTTTCTCCTATTGATGTCTGTGATGTTGTTTTGGGCCAACCATATATGTGGAAACGCCATGTTTATCAGTATTGACCCCGTAGTGTCATTATTACTCTGGGGGGTCAGCTCTACAGGATACCAGAGGTAGTTCCGACTAATGTTCCACCAAAACAGTGCCGCAAGGTAATCTCTCATACTGCAAAATTCATCCTCTTCACAGTCTATTCAAAGGATGCACGGAAGGAAACTGCAGCCTTAACACCTATTCAATAGAAGCATATTGCAGAAGAGAAAGCAGATATTGTTTCTTCACCTACAATGATGCCTACACAATGCCCCGTCAAGCCCAGAGACAACAAGTTGGTGGAACATATTCAACCCCGCTAGCAACTGGTTCATGACAGCCTTCCACAGACCAAGCAATGCAACTTCTCCAACAAGACACACAACTCACCAAGATTCAGATTCAAAAAACACTTTCCCCTCTTCCCTGGGCACTCGACGCAATGGAGACCATTGCTTCCTAAGGGGGGAGGATTGATCCAGGTGAATATTGGTGGCCACCCACCTGTTCCAAATTTGAACTGGCTCATCTTGACAGTTTTCAGTTCAACACGTTTCTCTGTAATGGGGACATTTCTTTGTAATTGTGAGCTCTGCACTTACGGAGCTATCTTGAAGCCCTACACAATATCTAGGTGGATATTGGTGGCCGCCCACCTATTCCAATTGGCTTGTTTTGGAAGTTTTCATGTCAGTACATATTTGTGTACTTCCATGGTCATTTTGGGGCTCTAAACAATGTTTTCTTGGCTTGCCACAGTCAAACTGTAGACAAAGTCAGAGTTTGACGGCATAATGGGTAGTTCTCGAAAAGACCTTTTCAACGGGCTATCACGCGCCTAAAATGGAGATCGTATGCAAAAGTTATGACCCCAGGAAGTTAATGTACTAACTTACCCCAACGAGGCCCACATGACTTTTGACGCTTCATCTCCTAGGGTTAAGTTTTTGGATGTCTAGGGTTTTTGCATTCATGTTCATCATAAAAAGACCTTCAGAGCCTCATTGTAATCATATTCTTGTGAATGAGCGTAGCGGTCGCATCTCTTCTCAGAGATAAAGTTGCCACCATTCTAGCGAGTCTTGCACTCTGTATTTTTACAGTCTCTGTACATTTCTTTCATTAATAGAAATCATGTATTGTTGTATTTCTCTGTTTCTGGCAATTTTTATGTGTATTTCATGGTGATATCTCTGCTTTCACTTCGTTCCGAAAATAATCCGGATCAACACATTTCATGATTACCTCTTTGTGTTAGTTCAATGTGCATACATTTATCATTATGCATTTCATGTAAAAAATAAAAAATAGTAAAAACACCATCAACATACTCAATAAGCAAGAGATTTACCTTGGAGAACCTAGTTTGGAAAAACTCCAACAATGAAATAACCATGTGCTCAACTTTCAATTAATCTAAGGAATAAAGACAAAGGCACAAATATGGATTTCTATTTAATGATAGTCTAAGAGATAGCGGTGGATTTTACCTCCCTTTTCTCTATAGGTTCTTCTTCACACTACCAATCTTCTCTTGGTATCAATGTATAACAATCTCTCCCCCTCTATGCTTCACTACAAATATGGATATTGATACAACCAATGGAACAATTTTGTTCTCCCTAAGAAACCATTTTAACCCCTTTTCTTTGTTTTTCTTTTCCTTTTATTCTTCTCTCGTCAACTAGAACGCTAGCCGACCTCAAGAATCGGGCGACTAGCGTTAAGAGGGCATCCTTTTTTGTTTTCCCATTCTCGTGTTGCCTAACCAACCAAGCAACCATTCCCAAAAAAACCTTCATGGATGCCCACACGTTTTGTGCAAAAGACGACCTTTTTGGGTTTTTTTCTCGTCTACCATGTGGCTACCTACTATTGGTTAAAGAGTCCTCTAAGAACCCCCCTTTTCTCTTTTTGGAGCTATTTCATCCTTGCCATGTATCTACTATCACGTGGTCACTACTAGTTGGCACTGCCTTCAATCCTTGTGAAGTCCTCTTTTCTTTGCAACCAAGGCTATAGCTAGGTTGTCCCAGTGATGGATTGGGGTAGTCCCCTCAAAACCACAAATAGAATAAAGACTAGCACCACTAAACCTTTTATGTGGTAGTCTCGGTGGTCAGTTGTGGTAGTCCCCTCAAAACTCCCTGAACAAAGTGTCTAGTAATATTGGGCCTTTCTTGGAGTCACCCCAACCTTGTTGTTGGGCCTTCTCTGTGGTCACCTCACTTGCTAGTGTTATTGGTCCTTATGCGGTGTTCCCACAAGCTTTATCATCCAAGCTTTTGGAGGTGTTCCCCCATACCCTCACTGCCAAGGCTTAGGCGGGTTTCCCCTAGGTCTTGTCCACCAGGCCTTGGTGGGTTTCCCCCTACGTTTGTCGTTGGGCCTTTCAAGGGGTTGCCAAACATTCGTTGTTAGGTCTTTTGAGGAGTTACCCCTCGCTTTAAGATGGGGTTCTCTCTCCAATTTCCTCTAAACAAAGGGACCTCTATCCGCTCTGCCAAAAGACTTTGGATAAAGGCTTTAAAGCCAAAAGTTTTATCACAAGTCCAAGAGATTTAAAAAAAATCTAACCTCTTAAAGAAAAATGCCTTAGTACACAACCATTTCATTATTTAGTGAATCCATTACACCCATTTCATTATTTAGTGAATCCATTTGAATCAACATGCAACAATGATCACATTATGCATTTGCAAACAAAATTAATGTTAAAATAGGCTACCAAAGTTTAATTGGATCACTAATAAAAGAAAAGCTAGAAAGTGAATTAGTACAAACAACATTTCTCCATTATTCTACAAAACCATGATGATAAACAAAATAGTATAGCCATGTTGCAATTAGAAGTTCCAATGCACTATCGGTATTTCTGCTGGGCAAAGGAAACTAATAATTTCACGATCATTTGGCATTGAATTTTTGAAATGAAATCAATTGTGCACGAAGATTTTTTTCACCAATCTTACTCATATGAAACACTTAGCCGATGTTGATAAATAAACGAACAAGTGGGAATCTCTGGAAAACAAAGCTTCGTAATATGCCAAAGCAAACTCTCTTGACAATCATACCATGCTCGCCTTAATTTTGAGATCAGAAATGAGTGTTTTTCTGCGGAGATCAGAAATGAGCTATGCCTGCACAGCATGCGAAAAGTTCGAATAAGATGATCGTTCACACCCGTGAGTCGAAAAATCCGTCTATTAGATGGATCCCTGCTCAAAAACTATTAGGGACCAAGAAATAAGATCGAAATTGGGCAAGTGATCACCCAGGCATCAATGTAAAACACAATTATTTCCAGAAAGTAAAAAATAAGAAAGAAAATGTGATGTGGGTTCAAAATGACGAGGAAATGGCATTAAAATATCCAGAATATAGGATGCTTCCTTAAATATTAAATTGCGGTTTAATAAGTTGTCAAAATGATTTAGTTAAAACTGCTTAGTGAAATCCGTTGTCCTCAATGTGATTGGCTAGTTCCATACCAACAGATGTCTGGTTTGAATCTACATCGATAAATATTAGGAATGCCATCCATAAAATTTTGGATAAATATCCTTGGATTTTTGCACAAGTTTTTTCTTAGATTTGTTTTTTATCAAAATGAAAATTTCCCCCCAAGATAAATTTATCAAAACAAAAACTCTCAAATTTAATTAAAAAAAATATATTATATTCATCTACTTGAAAAACAGAATTTATTTGTTCAGCGAGTCACATAATTCTACGCAAGAGCCAGAATCCGTTAAGTCATGGTAACTACGAACAATTTTGAAATAGCGTCCATATTTTAAACCATTCCTATTGGAGCCCCCTCTTAACCCTGGAAATTTTTCAAGGAAAGAAGAAAAATTCTCAGCTCTCAAGTTAGAAAGTCATTGCTCCAAAAGGTAAAGGGATAAATCATCCTGCACCTCAAAGTCCCCCAAATAGTAGACCATCTCACCAACACCAAAAGCACAACGAACAAGCGATCAGATATCGAATTCAAACAGCCAAGAATATTTAAAGCATCAAAGGAATTCCACTCACTAGAAATCAAATCAAATAATAAAAACGTTCTACCAATCATATCCTTGTAGTATGAATGAAAACAATGTTTACAAGCTTCTCACACATAAGGCCCATGGAATATATATAGAACGAACAGCTAAAAGGCTCTCCCATCTAATGAAACTTTATTCCGTGGACTAACATATCAATAATTAATAAAATAATATTTACAGCAGTTTAAAAGGTCTATAGCAGACCAAAACCAACCAATGCCATAAAAAATCTGTACATGTCATCTAAAAATACATGCTAAGCTTTCCAGCTTGCAGATAAAATTCTTCCTGGCACGTGAGAGGTACATGTAATCTTTATTATGGCGACTGTTGATTCCTCTCAGTAATTGAATTGGAGAGGTGACTGTTAAAACAACCTAAAACCTAGTAATTTCCCTCTTTAATATTGTCTGTTGTTCCCAGCAATGGAAACTAAGCAACCACAAGCCTGGAATTTGCTTCTAGTCTACACTGCAACCACATACAACTTTTTCATAAAGGGAAGAACTTAAGGCTTTCCTCTCTCATGTTTTAGAGATCAAATAATTTTTTTATAAAAATAACAACTTGAGGCTTTCCTCCTTCATGTTCTAGAGATTAAATAAAACCAAACCCTTTATCTTATCATAACAGATTAACTCATATAATTATGTTGGGACACATACTTGGGCTGGATGGAGGCCTCATACATCTTCGATATGCATAATCCAAAGAATAGACTTAACTAAACATCTCTCTCAATCTTTGGCCTTTTCTGTGGCTGCTCACACTCTGAGGATGTATCTGCAGCCCTTGACTGCCCTTGTAATTGATGATTCTGGGACGACTCCTCATGATTGTGACTATGCTCCTGTCAAAGTTTTTTGGAAAAATATCAACACAGAAGTAAAAAGGTGAGACGTAAAAATAAAAAAAAGTGTTTTCACTTTAGTCATAAACGTTACCCCCTTTCAGTTTAAACTCCCCCAAAACTAAGACTGCAGTACAAATAGCTTCAGTAATTATTATGTTAGACCTTGGTATTAGTTGTAGCCCCAGATGTTCCACCCCGGCGGCCAAGGTCAATCTGCACTGATATATTTGCTTGTGAAAGATCGAGCCCTGAGTTCTGCAATGCTTGCGTTAATGTATCCAACAACCTGCAAACCCAATAATATCAACATATGGATTTTTTTCGCATGTAAACAGTGAACAAAAGCAAAATATCTTACATAATGAAAAAAAACTACAGTTTTGATCCACTAGCTTAGTACTCAGACAGTAAAAGTCTAATGGATATTTAAAGTTGCTTTTGCTCCCAAATAAAAGGAGAACTCACAAGGACAGGCATCAAGAAAGTAATGACGTATCCTAGCTATATATGAAAGTCAATTGTGAATTTTGGGAAATTAGTAAAGTTGAAAGTTATAGAATTTATTTTTTAATTAATTACTCTACTTGTTCTAAAAAAATGTTGAAAATAAATTTCATTCTTATCCTCAATAAACCTAGAGAATATTTTCTTTGGCAAACATAAGATCCCTGCATAATAAAGGCAGTAAAAACAAAATATCCAAGCACCCCACAAGAATCATTGATGGGTTCAGTTACTGACTACAACCTTCTGTATCTCCACAGTGACATCGATGCAAAAGATTGTTCTGTTCAAGTACCAACCAAGCAACATACCAATATAATCAGATATGGAATACCTTACAAGACGAAAATAGGATTTGCAGTTTTGCAGTATTAAATGGAAAGGATGAGATTTGCAGTTTGGATCCATCTTGTTTTCCCAATACAAGGTTATTTCATATATTTGGAATATTTTCGCAATGTTCCAATATCCAAAACAGAACTACTACAACAATAAACAACAATGAGAAAGAACAAGTGTTGGGGGCACCTACACACCCAAGGGTGGATTGCACTTGCAAATCCTAAAATGTAGAGGAAGACATCTCCATGTGATTCTCTATTAAGAGGAGTTGTATTTAAATGATTGATAATCTATTAAGAGGACTTGTATTTAAATCATTGATAATAGATTGAATGATTACGAGGGGGGAGACCCCTTTTAATACAATTCTCTACTAACAACTCTCCACTAACATGGTGGTGAGTCATTGATGAGTGTAACTAACAACTCACCGCTAACATAGTGGTGAGTCATTGATGAGTGCAACGAACAACTCTCAACTTAGTGATGAGTCATTAATGATTCAAACAATAGATTAATGAGCTTACAAACAAAATAGCTCATGTACAAAACATTTGAGGCCTTATTTAATATTAGTGGCTTTGTACAAATATCAAGAGATAACATTATTATAAAACTTTGAGCTTGCATTCAAAATAGTTCATAAACATATATTTATTCACGTACACATATGTTGTGTTTAGGTCCTAGGAGCACAACATGCCCTCTCCCTTGGGAAGTTGTCCCCAAAGATTGAGGACCAAATAATAGCTCGACCATGTTAGTACTACTTCTTACACTTCTTTAGCCTTTTCTTGAATACAATCATAAGCATGTACTGAAATAGATACAAGCAATGAGAATCAGCTTCTTCAATGTATAGTATGAACTCATGCATTGTACTCTGTTAAAGATGCCAAACAAGGTCACGAGGGTCCAAGTATGGCTCAACCACGACTCTTGGAATTGAGTGATCAGAAATGTCATCCACATAGGTGTATAAACCTAATTAAGGAGTTGGATAGGTTCAAGTTGAAAACCTCTCCACCATTTGCTCATGACTAACTTCAACGACTTCAACTTCCTTTCTGACCAAGACATTCTTCTCACTAAAAAATTCATCATAAAGAGGAAAAGGTTCATCAAAGAGAATTGAGAGATCCTCTCAGCCTCATATAAATCCTCTAATTCAGATGGATATTCATCATAGTGAACATGGGATTCCTAGAAAAGAAGCTTAAAGTAATTATTCTCGCATAGTTGGAAGATGTCCACATACCATTCTTAACAAACCTCTTCTAGATCCAACAATGCCACTACTTCCTCTCTATATTCTCTTTTTATATAGATTGAAATAATAAATCTATCTCATAAATCCATCATTTTTTCCATCACATCCATGCTAACGATATTGAATGTGCCCTGGTTCAATTTGAAATGATCATAACTCCTTAATTACAAACCCAAACCAAGCATATAATACAACGATTCGAATATATAGGTAAGCCAAACTTGAGAAGTTCTTTTTATAATATGCTGCTGAAAAATGCAAATCTATAGCCGTTGCTGTAGCAGAAATACACCAAAAACCATAGATTTTAAAACTTCAATATGGTTGTTCAATCTCTAATTTGAATTATCTTTTTTTTAACCATGGATGTTTTTGAATAGATTTTGGATATGCAATTATTTTCAGAAAATTGTACTCGAAAAGTTTCGAAAAATCTTCTAAATATTCTAAAAACTCTCCATAACTTCGAGGTGAGCCATTAATGAGTGTAACTAACTCTCGACTAACTTAGTGATAAGTCATTAATATGGATTACTAACAACTCTCAACTAACTTAATGATGAGTCATTAATGACTCAAACATTAGACTAATGAGCTTACAAACAAAATAGCTCATGTACAGAATATTTGAGGCCTCATTTAAAATAAGTGGCTTTGTATAAAATATAAAATGGCTACATTATTATAAAACTATGAGATTGAATTCAAACTAGCTCATAAACATAGATTTATTTGCATACAAAAATGTTGTGTTTAGGAACACAACAGTTTCTACAGTGGGAAATGACAAGTTTACTTAGTTTCACACAAAATTTTGTAGCTGTCAACTATAATATAAATCTTCATGTTAAGGAATTAGGGAGTATTTTAAATTGCAATAGTTTTAGTTGATAAAGCATACCGATTGAAAATAACTTTCATATGAATCATTTGGTAAGGATAATAGTTTGGAAAAAGATGATGTGAAACATTTGTATTCTCAATCATTCCACTAGCACTCACACGTGCACTTTATATCTTGGAACGTGCCTTTCTTCTCCATTCATCATGAGAAATTCACTCATTCCATGAATTGTAATATTGAGTGTTACAAAGGAGAAAAAGACCTCAAGACATGAGGGAAATAGAAAACTTATGTAGAGGTCATTTTTTCAAGTTCAATGCTCAACAATAGCTAGGGTTAGAGTTAACATTTACAAGGCTTACACAAACAAGATAATTTTGAAAAAATTAACTAAATGAAATATATCTATCTATCTATCTATGTTAATTGGGTCTAGATTGGGTGGTTAAGAAGAGAAGTTGTTATCTTCTCCACCTAGGTTCAAATCCTGCTTGTGACATGTTTTCCCTATGTGGGGTAGTTGGGGTTGGCAAGGTACCAACAATCTCACTCTAGCTTAAATGGTTGAGGGTGGAACGAGATGTTTCCAAACACTTTCAAGCCCCAAGGGTTAGCTCCGGTGATTTGACTTGCCATGCTGAAACCGTATTGGCCAAAGAAGTTAGAGGGGGGTTAGGCATACATGTTGTTCACTTGTGGCATTTACCCCGAACACCATTCATAGAATGTGAGGAAGCGCTTGGAAGGCTTCCACGAGGAATTTTTCCATGAATTTTATATATATATATATATATATTTCCATAAAATGCCTCTTTCTCTCTCTTATATATAAGAACCATTTAGACCAAAAATCCTAGGTTTCGAATACATTTCCATGGATGAACAAACATGTAAAGATCTTTGATTACCCAAAAAATCAACTAGAAAATAATTTATATAAGGAGAAACTATGCAATATATCATTATAGACTCTACCAATTAATCGGGCTATAGACCTACTTCCTAAAAGTTTCTTCATGCTTTAGAAGGCTATGTGTCCAAAAATTAGCAAGCCTACAACTTTATTGGCACGAATAAATGATCTGAACGCAGCCACAAGTATTCGACACACAGCCACATGCAAGCCAAAAATCAATCATCCTTTTCGCTAGCCTCCTCCAAACAGGGAAACCTTTGTGCCCCAACATCAAGGCGCATAGTGCCCATCACAGGGTTCAAGGGGAAATGCCCATCACAAGGTTGATGGGCAGCAGCCTGCCTCAACTATAGTTGGTGCAAACAACAGCCCATGCACCTACTTCTAGCCTATGCATGCACACTTAGCCTCCTTCTTGTGCCCACCTCACTTGTGTGCACATGCACACCTCGACAACCTATGTGTGTGCATACAGTTGTGTTGAGATTGTAGCAAGGAAGGTCTTCCATCATCATTACAACGTCCTAGGATGATGGAGGACAATGAAATTTAGGCTGAGTTGATTAATTAAATGATTTCCCACATCTAACTTAGGAAAAGAACTGTTGATGTGTTATAATCTTTAGTTGACTTTATTGGGTGCTTTTTTCTAAGGTTAAAGTGAAAAATAATTTAAGTTGTGGTCTTTTAATCTTGACCATTGATCTCATCTTGATGGAGAGAGCAGATCTCGACCCTCCATCACTTTGGAGATTAGGGTTTCACTCACTCAACTAAGTATATTCGCAGATCAACTTGGCTGCGAGGGCACACTTGAGCAAGAGGATTTGATTTATGGGAGAAATTGAATTGCAGGTTTGTTGGGAGAGTTTTTGCAAGGGGACAAAGGAGACATTGACAGGTGAATCTACTCATTTCTTCACCAAATCGCAGAGGCATTCTTCAGATCTGATAGGGCAGAGAGTGACACAGAAGTGAAATAGGAGGGTCATACGAATATGCAGAGGCTCACCATTCCTGCTTTTGTTTCGTTCTAGGCGGCTGATTGAAGGGTTTTAGGGAGGCCATACGATTTTGTTGAGGAGGGTTTGTTGAGATTGATCAGCTATTGGCCGAGGCCGATTTGCCATTGTAAGAGATCTCTATATTTTCCTGCATATTAATAAAATACACAAATTTGTTGCACCAGTTTTCCCATATTGGGTTTTTCCGGGGACGATTGTCCAAAAACAAGTGTGTACAAGTGATTGGGATTGTTGTTATTCTTTACTATTTAATTCCTGGTTATTATTTATGCTATGGATATTATTTCTGTGAACAGAAAACCTAGAAAAAACAGTTATTTAATTGAAAAGTGAACTAGGTCTTAGAAATTTCACATGGTATTAGAGCAGGACAACAAAAGGAGACAACATCTTATTAGATCTGAACAAATATGAAGTAAATCATACATATCTAAGCACAGATCAAGGCAGACGTAAGATTTTTGCAGCAAGGGTTTGGACCTTAAGGGTTTGAACGAAATGGCCATGAGTTTGAGGGTGGAAGACAAGTTACAAGGGGCTCAGAATTACCCCACCTGGAAAGAAAGGATGACAATGAGAATGGAAGTTAATGATGTGTCAGAGCATGTCGGTGACAAGGCAACAACTCCCACAGGTGCAGTTGAATTGGTCAGCTGGAAGAAAGGTGAGGCTAAGGCCAAGAGCCTAATTCTTGATGGAATAAAGGACCATGTGGTCCCACATCTCTCAGGAAAAGCTGAGGCAAAAGATATGTGGAAAGCCCTAAGTGACCTCTACCAAAACAAAAATGAAAATAGAGTGATGGCTCTGTGCAAGCAATTGCGTGGGACCAAGATGGCCAAAGGTGAGGGTGTAATACCTTATCTTACCAGGATAACACAGATTAGGGATGAACTTGCAGCAGTTGGTGAAAAGACTGAAGATCCTGAGCTAGTGCATATTGCACTAGATGGCTTTACTAAGTCATGGGATGTTTTTGTCTATGGTGTGGTAGCTCAAGAGAAGCTCTCTAATTGGCAACGACTGTGGGATGATTTTGTGCAGGAAGAGATTAGGATTGGTCAAGCAAGACCATCATCTTCAACTCATACAGAGGAGGAAGAAGGTTTGGCCCTTATAGGAAAAGTAAAGGGCAGGAAGAAGAGGAAAGGTGGAAAGAAAAACATTGACTTCTCAAAAGTCAAGTGCTTCCAGTGTCACAAGATGGGTCACTTTGCATCATAGTGTCCATAGAGAAAGAAGAAGAAGCCACAGATGGCATCTTAAGTAGCAGTGGGTGAGTTTGCCAAGTCATTTGAGGAGGATTTCTGCTTCATAGCGTATATGTCTAGTACAACTGTTTCAGACATGTGGTTTGTGGATAGTGGTGCATCTTATCATATGACAACGCGCAAAGAGTGGTTTACTAGGCTACAGGAGGGAGGCATAAATCTAGTCATTGAGTTAGGGGATGACAAGCGCTACAAGGCGCAAGGAGTTGGCACAATCTCATTTCAGAGGGAGTTCGGGAAACCACTCTGTTTCAGTGATGTGTTATATGTTCCAGGGTTGACCATGAACCTCATCTCAGTCTCTACTCTTGAGGATAAAGGATATGAGGTCACTTTCCGTAAAGGAAAGGTGTTCATCAGACCAGGTGGGTCAAGTGAGAAGATGGACAGGATGATTGGGGTTCGAGAGGAGAAGGTCTACAGGTTACAAGTTCAGCCATGGAGAGAATTAACAAGTTTCACCATAGATATAGGTGAGTTGTGGCACGGGAGGATGGCACATATTCATTTTGGTGCTTTGGGACATTTGAGGGAGGAAGTCACTGGATTTCTTAAGATTACAGCTGAGAGGCATGACCCTTGCAAGTGTTGTGCGTTGGGAAAGTATGCCCAGAAACCCTTTCCATCTAGCAAGCACAGGTCCAAGGGAGTATTCGATCTGATACACTCTGACATATGTGGGCCGATGAGTGTGGAGTCAGTAAGTGGCTCTAGATACTTTGTCTTGTTTATTGATGACTACTCCAGGAAGACATGGATTTGCTTTCTAAAGACCAAGGATGAGGTCTTTGAGAGGTTTCAGGAGTTTAGAGCTCTGGTGGAAAACCAGACTGGGAGGAAGATTCGGGTCTTAAGATCGGATAATGGGGGAGAGTACACCTCCAAGGAGTTCAAGGATTATTGCACAACAACAGGGATTAAGAAAGAACTCACAGTTCCTTACAATCCTCAACAAAATGGAGTGGCTGAGAGAAAGAACAGGACTATGGTTGGAGCAGCACGAGCAATGAATCATGATCAGGGACTGCCATTTTTCTTATGGGCAGAGGGGAGCAGTGCTACAATATATTTGCAAAATAGGAGTCCCCACACAGTTTTGGGGAAGCGAACACCTGAGGAGACATTTTCAGGTACAAGGCCAGATGTGAGTCATATTCGCATCTGGGGCAGTGCATGTTACTATCATGTCCCTTCAGAGAAGAGGACAAAGTTGGACCCTACAGTGGTGAAGGGGTTACTTGTTGATTACAATGAGGCTTCCAAAGCCTATAAGATCTATGTACCTGCATACAGGAAGGTTATTGTGTGTAGAGATGTGCAGTTCGAGGAGAAACGTGCATTGAGGAGATCGAAGGATTTGCCAGCAAGTGTAGAGAACCAACAGGGATTGAGCACAAGAGTCCAGGAGCAGGAGGCACAGAGTCAGAAGACAGGATCACAGGAGCAGACACAGGATACAGGTGTTCAAAGGGAGACTATTGGACAGGTTCATCAAGAGCGGGTTGATGATGAGGAGCAGCATGATGCAGTTCCCCAAGAGAAGATTACTAGGCCACAGCCTAAGTGGTACAAGTCCACAGTCAGTGATTCTAGGTTGGCAGGGCTTCTGAAGAGGGACTTCAAACACAGAAAACCACCAGAGAGACTTGGATATATGGCATTGATGACTTAGCTCATTGATGTTGAGCCTCCTAGTTATGAGAGTGTTGCACGACATAAGGTGTGGCAGGAGGCCATGATAGAGGAATATGCCTCCATTATGAAAAATGATGTATGGGAGGTAGTTCCGAGGCTAGGGGATAAAAAGGTGGTTGGATCCAAGTGGATCTACAAAGTTAAGCATGCAGCAGATGGAAGCATGGACAAGTACAAAGCCCGCTTCGTGGCCAAGGGGTTTTCACAACGAGAGGGAGTTGACTATGAGGAGACTTTCACTCCTGTGGCCAGGTATTCTTCAATCCAAGCAGTCATTTCATTAGCAGCAGAGAAGGGATGGAGCATTCATCAGATGGACGTGAAGACCGCCTTCCTCAATGGAGTACTTGAGGAGGAGGTATATGTTGAGCAGCCTGAGGGATTTGAGGTTGGCAACGCATGTGTGCAGACTGAGGAGAGCCTTGTATGGGTTCAAGCAGGCACCTCGAGCATGGTACTCCAAGATTGACAACTAATTGAGGGAGATGGGCTTCCAGCGGAGCAAGGCAGATCCGAACTTGTATTTTCTTACAGGGAAGGAGCCTTTTATACTAGTACTTTATGTAGATGACCTATTTCTCACTAGAGATGAGTAGCTGATAGCAGATTGCAAGGTCAACCTTGTAGCAGAATTTGAAATGAAAGACCTTGGGTTGATGCACTATTTTCTAGGGTTGGAGGTTTGGCAAATGGATGGGCACTTCTTCCTAGGACAGGGGAAGTATGCAGTAGAGATTTTGCGCAGATTCAGGATGATGGACTGTAGGCCCATGTCCACACCTCTAATTACAAACTGGAGGAAGATTGATGCATTAGATTCGAAGACAGTAGACCCCATTGTCTATCATCGGTTGATTGGATCGCCCATGTATTTGGTCAATACTCTACCAAATATCAACTTTGTAGTAAACTCTTTGAGTCAGTTCATGGTGGACCCTCGAAGAATACATTAGATTGTTGCAAAGCATGTGCTTCGCTATCTCAGAGGGACAGTGGAGTAAGGATTATTGTATGAGCGCAGTGGTGGAGTACATTAGTGGGTTTTACAGATGTTGATTGGGCAGGATGTGTAGAGGACAGAAAGAGTACTTCAGGTTGTTTCTTCAACATTGGATCGGGCATTATTTGTTGACGCAGAGTACATGGCAGCCAGTTTGGCAGCATGTGAGGCACTCTGGTTGAGGAAGTTACTTTTGGGATTGTTCAGGCAGGAGCTAGAAGCTACTGCGATTCACTATGACAACTAGAGTTGCATCAAGCTCTCTAAGAATCCAGTGTTTCATGATCGTAGCAAGCACATCGATATCAGGTATCACTTCATCCGGGATTGTGTACAGAGAGGAGTTGTGAGGCTTGATTACATACAGATTGATGAGCAGATGCCAGACATCTTTACCATCATCATTACAACATCCTAGGATGATGGAGGACAATGAAACTTAGGCTGAGTTGATTAATAAAATGATTTCCCAAGTCTAACTTAGGAAAAGAACTGTTGATGTGTTATAATCTTCAGTTGACTTTATTGGGTGCTTTTTTCTAAGGCTAAAGTGAAAAATAATTTAAGTTGTGGTCTTTTAATCTTGACCATTGATCTCATCTTGATGGAGAGAGCAGATCTCATCCCTCCATCACTTTGGAGATTAGGGTTTCAGTCACTCGACTAAGTATATTAGCAAATCGACTTGGCTAGCGGGCGCACTTGAGCAAGAGGATTTGATTTTCGAGAGAGATTGAATTGCAGGTTTGCTAAGAGAGTTTTTGCAGGGGGACATAGGAGACATTGACAGGTGAATCTACTCATTTCTTCACCAAACCGCAGAGGCATTCTTTAGATCTAACATGGCCGAGTTAGAGTGATGCAGGAGGGTCGTACAAATATGTAGAGGCTCACCATTTCTTCTTTTGTTTCGTTCTGGGAGGCTGATTGAAGGGTTTTAGGGAGGCCATACGATTCTATTGAGGAGGGTTTGTTGAGATTGATCAACTATTGGCTGAGGCCAATTTGCCATTGTAAGAGATCTCTATATTTTCTTGCATATTAATAAAATACACAAATCTGTTGCACCGGTTTTCCCATCTTGGGTTTTTCTAGGGACGATTGTCCAAAAACAAGTGTGTACAAGTGATTGGGATTGATGTTAATCTTCATTGTTTAATTCTTGGTTATTATTTATGTTGTGCATATTATTTATGTGAAGAGAAAACCTAGAAAAATCAATTATTTAATTGAAAAGTGAACTAGGTCTTTGAAATTTCACAAGTTGCACACCAACAACAACACATGGCACACCAAGAAAATGAACATCACTCTATCTTCAGTTATGGACCAAAACTACCTTTTGTTGATGTTTGAATAACATCGGGAAGACATTCTTATATATATACTTTGTATTATAAGTATATATATATATATATATATATATATAGTTACTTATTATCCAAGGGACACATCCTTTCATGGATGGTCACCATATGTTCTATATATATGGAACACTCGTCACTGTAATAATATATTCACATACAATATCATCTCTTATGAAAAATCAACACCTTTAACAACCAAACAAACAGTCTTGTAACTAAAATGTATTCCTATGTAAAGTATGTAGTATACAAAGCATGGAAATATAACATCTTTTATTTTTCAGGCTCTCTTTCACAAAGCATTCTGCAAAACTCTTGCATAGTAATACAAACATCATTACATTTTAAATTGATTTGTGTACATTTTATTCATTATTTGCTTCATCTTTATTCATGCTTCCACACACACAACTTAATCAGTACAACCTATTTAAGTCATCCCCCGATTGCATCCTAGAGATGGACCAATAAATATTGAGACTTTTATCCTAGTAATGGTCTATGGAAGGTCAAATTGATTAACACATCCTTTACCTTGTAAGCATAAAATTTGGGAAAAAATCAAGGTTGAATTCTGCCAACTGTCTATGCTTTTGATATGTTATACTAATCTTCCAATGTATTCTATTGCATAGGCATGTGTACTCGAGGGTTGGATTCACGTACCTATCCCAGGTACCATACCTACGTACCCAAAATGCACTTGTGCTTGTGCCCTGCTGTGCACTGCAACATCTTCACATACCCTGCTATACCTTGGGCGAATTCAAAGATGTACCCAGATTTCGTGTATGATGCCCCACTTTCTGGTGTTGATTTCAACATGAAGAAAATGTCTTTTTAAATAGATAAAAAGACCTAGTAACACCGCATTGAGGGTGGAACCGGCAAGAAACATTAAAACATCTAGGTGTTGCCCCCTTTTATACCAAAAAAGCCCTAATTTCATGCTCACTTTTGCAATTTCAGTTTCACTGTGTGAGCTTGGAATAGACCAGCAGGGAAGAAGAGAGGAAGTAGGGCATTGTTCGTTGATTTTCTTGCAGTAAATTGGTGTCCAACGGTTCAACATTGCACATTCTTCAGCATTTTCAGCACTCTTCACTCCTTGAGTCCCCACGTTTCAGATTCATCAAGTTTCAACTAGCAGATTTTCTGTTTTCCATTTGCACACCATGTCTAAACAGGGAAGGAATTTCAATCCTCAATATCCATTGTGGAAACACTGTGAGAGGATAAAGGGGTCATTGCAGAAATAGTGCAATGATTATCTGGAGAGACTATTGACTAAGGACCTAAGCCTACTTCATGATGATGCAGCAGAAGACATGGAGACCTCACAACTAGTACTCGGCTACAGGATACTAGGAGTAGTACTAGTACCCCTAGGTAAACAAAATTACGTTATACTAATATGAGAAAGAATTCATTGGAAGATTCTCTGCTATATCACAAAAGAATTGAGATTATATAATAATATGTATTTCTGTTAGTTACATTACAGTTCTTGCAACTGACATAAATGTTGACTTTCTGAAATGGTCAACTAGCTGGATCGACATCTTACTAACCCAAAAATTCTACAAGGTCGAGCGACTGTATAATAGTTGACTCTCTTGTAGTTGTACATGATCTTAAAGCGGGATTCTGAGAAGAAGACACCTCTAGCTAAAATTCATTCATATTCTACATTCCATATCAGCATGAAATTGACATAGCTTCATGGATTCCAAACCATAGGATTGTACTCCTACACTATATGATGAAGAAAGATAACAAACTTGAGTGAAACTTGGAAGAATCAACAATACCTCCCAAAACAAAGTACTTTTAGAGAAATTCCTATTCAAAATCAATTTGTTGTAATTAAACCTACATTTGATTCTGATTCTCTTAGACTTATATTAGACTGAGTTCATTTATAAGATTTAAGCATTTTGAGAACTTCACCATTAAAAACTCCTAAAAAGTCCTGCACTACTAAATTAAAGGGCCCACTAACAAATATTTTGTCTTATTTCTCTTTATCATCCAACTTCACCATTAAATATCCCCTGTCACATAAGTAGGAGGTTTGTTTGTACCGTTTACTTCCAAGTATTGTTTATCTACTCCTTTAATCTTTTTTTGATCTCCACGTACCAATAAATTTGCAAACCTGTACTTTCTTTTTCAATTAAATAATTAATTCATGAACGAAGCAAATCAAATGAAATTTTTGGTCCCTGTTTTTCCTTTTCACCAATAAATTTGCAAGGGTTTGCTTGGATCCTTTACCCTTCAAAAAGTAACAAAATTCCTCTTCTCTAGTCTAACTTTCTCTTATTCTACACTTACGTTTCCTTCAAAGGGAACATAAGTCCCTCATCTAAAACTTCCCTCTAGTCCCCTAACCCTAAATTTTAATTCAAAAACCTTGCAAACAAGATTGGGGGGAATTTCCCTTTCCCTTCTGTTTCTTACCATTCAAGAAACCAACCTTCAAAGGAATACGTGCAAAGCATTCCCAATGTTCTCTTTTCTCCCTAAATAGGGAGTGTTATCACAATGTCAAAATAATCTCATAGCTTATTATACAAAACTTTGTACTTCTCTAATTATGCCATCTATTATATATTGGTGAGTTGTGCTACAAAGACAACTACAAGCTAAAAATGTTTAGCCAGAGTTCAGCGATCTACCAGAGCTAATCAATCATGCAGCATTGACCCTTGTACCACCAACAGAGTGCAGCAAAGAACTATACAGGGTGGTGTAGAAGCAAACCCAGAAGTAGAGGCCTACTTTGGTTGTGGAGAGTGTTTAAGAAATGGCAAAGGGCATCCTTTCCCTCCTATATCCCCCCTCGTAAGAAAAAGATGATGGACCAGCACACACTTAATCAATTTGAAAATCTCTCCTAGCTAGGAGGAAAAGTGAAAATTAAAAAGGAAACATCTGGAATGCCAATGGTTGGAAGATATTGCACATGATCATAGAATTGCTAAAGTAAAGTGTCATAGGAGTATAAGCAAGAGTACAAGTAGAGGCTTCATTTGGTTTGGGGGAAGGGAAGACTAGAGGGAGAGGGCAATCTTTCCCGCCTAAATCTCCTTCATGTAAGGGAAAAGATGAGGGACCAATGAACAGTAAGTTTATTTGGAAATCTCTCATCGAGAGGAGAATAAAATTTTTAAAGTAAAAATATTGGAATGTCAATTGTTTGGAATGTGAAAATTCCAGGTCCTATCAACTTGCCTTCTTGGTCTGTCTTTGACCAAAGAAAGGCTCTAAGTTTCAGCTGTATATTAATTAGTTTTCTGCTGTTTTATAACAGCCAACAGTCCAAAACTTTCAAGCTGATTTGTTAT
>WSFP011427195.1:0-22140 GCA_009831015.1 Picea engelmannii
ATAACAAATCAGCTTGAAAGTTTTGGACTGTTGGCTGTTATAAAACAGCAGAAAACTAATTAATATACAGCTGAAACTTAGAGCCTTTCTTTGGTCAAAGACAGACCAAGAAGGCAAGTTGATAGGACCTGGAATTTTCACATTCCAAACAATTGACATTCCAATATTTTTACTTTAAAAATTTTATTCTCCTCTCGATGAGAGATTTCCAAATAAACTTACTGTTCATTGGTCCCTCATCTTTTCCCTTACATGAAGGAGATTTAGGCGGGAAAGATTGCCCTCTCCCTCTAGTCTTCCCTTCCCCCAAACCAAATGAAGCCTCTACTTGTACTCTTGCTTATACTCCTATGACACTTTACTTTAGCAATTCTATGATCATGTGCAATATCTTCCAACCATTGGCATTCCAGATGTTTCCTTTTTAATTTTCACTTTTCCTCCTAGCTAGGAGAGATTTTCAAATTGATTAAGTGTGTGCTGGTCCATCATCTTTTTCTTACGAGGGGGGATATAGGAGGGAAAGGATGCCCTTTGCCATTTCTTAAACACTCTCCACAACCAAAGTAGGCCTCTACTTCTGGGTTTGCTTCTACACCACCCTGTATAGTTCTTTGCTGCACTCTGTTGGTGGTACAAGGGTCAATGCTGCATGATTGATTAGCTCTGGTAGATCGCTGAACTCTGGCTAAACATTTTTAGCTTGTAGTTGTCTTTGTAGCACAACTCACCAATATATAATAGATGGCATAATTAGAGAAGTACAAAGTTTTGTATAATAAGCTATGAGATTATTTTGACATTGTGATAACACTCCCTATTTAGGGAGAAAAGAGAACATTGGGAATGCTTTGCACGTATTCCTTTGAAGGTTGGTTTCTTGAATGGTAAGAAACAGAAGGGAAAGGGAAATTCCCCCCAATCTTGTTTGCAAGGTTTTTGAATTAAAATTTAGGGTTAGGGGACTAGAGGGAAGTTTTAGATGAGGGACTTATGTTCCCTTTGAAGGAAACGTAAGTGTAGAATAAGAGAAAGTTAGACTAGAGAAGAGGAATTTTGTTACTTTTTGAAGGGTAAAGGATCCAAGCAAACCCTTGCAAATTTATTGGTGAAAAGGAAAAACAGGGACCAAAAATTTCATTTGATTTGCTTCGTTCATGAATTAATTATTTAATTGAAAAAGAAAGTACAGGTTTGCAAATTTATTGGTACGTGGAGATCAAAAAAAGATTAAAGGAGTAGATAAACAATACTTGGAAGTAAACGGTACAAACAAACCTCCTACTTATGTGACAGGGGATATTTAATGGTGAAGTTGGATGATAAAGAGAAATAAGACAAAATATTTGTTAGTGGGCCCTTTAATTTAGTAGTGCAGGACTTTTTAGGAGTTTTTAATGGTGAAGTTCTCAAAATGCTTAAATCTTATAAATGAACTCAGTCTAATATAAGTCTAAGAGAATCAGAATCAAATGTAGGTTTAATTACAACAAATTGATTTTGAATAGGAATTTCTCTAAAAGTACTTTGTTTTGGGAGGTATTGTTGATTCTTCCAAGTTTCACTCAAGTTTGTTATCTTTCTTCATCATATAGTGTAGGAGTACAATCCTATGGTTTGGAATCCATGAAGCTATGTCAATTTCATGCTGATATGGAATGTAGAATATGAATGAATTTTAGCTAGAGGTGTCTTCTTCTCAGAATCCCGCTTTAAGATCATGTACAACTACAAGAGAGTCAACTATTATACAGTCGCTCGACCTTGTAGAATTTTTGGGTTAGTAAGATGTCGATCCAGCTAGTTGACCATTTCAGAAAGTCAACATTTATGTCAGTTGCAAGAACTGTAATGTAACTAACAGAAATACATATTATTATATAATCTCAATTCTTTTGTGATATAGCAGAGAATCTTCCAATGAATTCTTTCTCATATTAGTATAACGTAATTTTGTTTACCTAGGGGTACTAGTACTACTCCTAGTATCCTGTAGCCGAGTACTAGTTGTGAGGTCTCCATGTCTTCTGCTGCATCATCATGAAGTAGGCTTAGGTCCTTAGTCAATAGTCTCTCCAGATAATCATTGCACTATTTCTGCAATGACCCCTTTATCCTCTCACAGTGTTTCCACAATGGATATTGAGGATTGAAATTCCTTCCCTGTTTAGACATGGTGTGCAAATGGAAAACAGAAAATCTGCTAGTTGAAACTTGATGAATCTGAAACGTGGGGACTCAAGGAGTGAAGAGTGCTGAAAATGCTGAAGAATGTGCAATGTTGAACCGTTGGACACCAATTTACTGCAAGAAAATCAACGAACAATGCCCTACTTCCTCTCTTCTTCCCTGCTGGTCTATTCCAAGCTCACACAGTGAAACTGAAATTGCAAAAGTGAGCATGAAATTAGGGCTTTTTTGGTATAAAAGGGGGCAACACCTAGATGTTTTAATGTTTCTTGCCGGTTCCACCCTCAATGCGGTGTTACTAGGTCTTTTTATCTATTTAAAAAGACATTTTCTTCATGTTGAAATCAACACCAGAAAGTGGGGCATCATACACGAAATCTGGGTACATCTTTGAATTCGCCCAAGGTATAGCAGGGTATGTGAAGATGTTGCAGTGCACAGCAGGGCACAAGCACAAGTGCATTTTGGGTACGTAGGTATGGTACCTGGGATAGGTACGTGAATCCAACCCTCGAGTACACATGCCTATGCAATAGAATACATTGGAAGATTAGTATAACATATCAAAAGCATAGACAGTTGGCAGAATTCAACCTTGATTTTTTCCCAAATTTTATGCTTACAAGGTAAAGGATGTGTTAATCAATTTGACCTTCCATAGACCATTACTAGGATAAAAGTCTCAATATTTATTGGTCCATCTCTAGGATGCAATCGGGGGATGACTTAAATAGGTTGTACTGATTAAGTTGTGTGTGTGGAAGCATGAATAAAGATGAAGCAAATAATGAATAAAATGTACACAAATCAATTTAAAATGTAATGATGTTTGTATTACTATGCAAGAGTTTTGCAGAATGCTTTGTGAAAGAGAGCCTGAAAAATAAAAGATGTTATATTTCCATGCTTTGTATACTACATACTTTACATAGGAATACATTTTAGTTACAAGACTGTTTGTTTGGTTGTTAAAGGTGTTGATTTTTCATAAGAGATGATATTGTATGTGAATATATTATTACAGTGACGAGTGTTCCATATATATAGAACATATGGTGACCATCCATGAAAGGATGTGTCCCTTGGATAATAAGTAACTATATATATATATATATATATATATATACTTATAATACAAAGTATATATATAAGAATGTCTTCCCGATGTTATTCAAACATCAACAAAAGGTAGTTTTGGTCCATAACTGAAGATAGAGTGATGTTCATTTTCTTGGTGTGCCATGTGTTGTTGTTGGTGTGCAACTTGTGAAATTTCAAAGACCTAGTTCACTTTTCAATTAAATAATTGATTTTTCTAGGTTTTCTCTTCACATAAATAATATGCACAACATAAATAATAACCAAGAATTAAACAATGAAGATTAACATCAATCCCAATCACTTGTACACACTTGTTTTTGGACAATCGTCCCTAGAAAAACCCAAGATGGGAAAACCGGTGCAACAGATTTGTGTATTTTATTAATATGCAAGAAAATATAGAGATCTCTTACAATGGCAAATTGGCCTCAGCCAATAGTTGATCAATCTCAACAAACCCTCCTCAATAGAATCGTATGGCCTCCCTAAAACCCTTCAATCAGCCTCCCAGAACGAAACAAAAGAAGAAATGGTGAGCCTCTACATATTTGTACGACCCTCCTGCATCACTCTAACTCGGCCATGTTAGATCTAAAGAATGCCTCTGCGGTTTGGTGAAGAAATGAGTAGATTCACCTGTCAATGTCTCCTATGTCCCCCTGCAAAAACTCTCTTAGCAAACCTGCAATTCAATCTCTCTCGAAAATCAAATCCTCTTGCTCAAGTGCGCCCGCTAGCCAAGTCGATTTGCTAATATACTTAGTCGAGTGACTGAAACCCTAATCTCCAAAGTGATGGAGGGATGAGATCTGCTCTCTCCATCAAGATGAGATCAATGGTCAAGATTAAAAGACCACAACTTAAATTATTTTTCACTTTAGCCTTAGAAAAAAGCACCCAATAAAGTCAACTGAAGATTATAACACATCAACAGTTCTTTTCCTAAGTTAGACTTGGGAAATCATTTTATTAATCAACTCAGCCTAAGTTTCATTGTCCTCCATCATCCTAGGATGTTGTAATGATGATGGTAAAGATGTCTGGCATCTGCTCATCAATCTGTATGTAATCAAGCCTCACAACTCCTCTCTGTACACAATCCCGGATGAAGTGATACCTGATATCGATGTGCTTGCTACGATCATGAAACACTGGATTCTTAGAGAGCTTGATGCAACTCTAGTTGTCATAGTGAATCGCAGTAGCTTCTAGCTCCTGCCTGAACAATCCCAAAAGTAACTTCCTCAACCAGAGTGCCTCACATGCTGCCAAACTGGCTGCCATGTACTCTGCGTCAACAAATAATGCCCGATCCAATGTTGAAGAAACAACCTGAAGTACTCTTTCTGTCCTCTACACATCCTGCCCAATCAACATCTGTAAAACCCACTAATGTACTCCACCACTGCGCTCATACAATAATCCTTACTCCACTGTCCCTCTGAGATAGCGAAGCACATGCTTTGCAACAATCTAATGTATTCTTCGAGGGTCCACCATGAACTGACTCAAAGAGTTTACTACAAAGTTGATATTTGGTAGAGTATTGACCAAATACATGGGCGATCCAATCAACCGATGATAGACAATGGGGTCTACTGTCTTCGAATCTAATGCATCAATCTTCCTCCAGTTTGTAATTAGAGGTGTGGACATGGGCCTACAGTCCATCATCCTGAATCTGCGCAAAATCTCTACTGCATACTTCCCCTGTCCTAGGAAGAAGTGCCCATCCATTTGCCAAACCTCCAACCCTAGAAAATAGTGCATCAACCCAAGGTCTTTCATTTCAAATTCTGCTACAAGGTTGACCTTGCAATCTGCTATCAGCTACTCATCTCTAGTGAGAAATAGGTCATCTACATAAAGTACTAGTATAAAAGGCTCCTTCCCTGTAAGAAAATACAAGTTCGGATCTGCCTTGCTCCGCTGGAAGCCCATCTCCCTCAATTAGTTGTCAATCTTGGAGTACCATGCTCGAGGTGCCTGCTTGAACCCATACAAGGCTCTCCTCAGTCTGCACACATGCGTTGCCAACCTCAAATCCCTCAGGCTGCTCAACATATACCTCCTCCTCAAGTACTCCATTGAGGAAGGCGGTCTTCACGTCCATCTGATGAATGCTCCATCCCTTCTCTGCTGCTAATGAAATGACTGCTTGGATTGAAGAATACCTGGCCACAGGAGTGAAAGTCTCCTCATAGTCAACTCCCTCTCGTTGTGAAAACCCCTTGGCCACGAAGCGGGCTTTGTACTTGTCCATGCTTCCATCTGCTGCATGCTTAACTTTGTAGATCCACTTGGATCCAACCACCTTTTTATCCCCTAGCCTCGGAACTACCTCCCATACATCATTTTTCATAATGGAGGCATATTCCTCTATCATGGCCTCCTGCCACACCTTATGTCGTGCAACACTCTCATAACTAGGAGGCTCAACATCAATGAGCTAAGTCATCAATGCCATATATCCAAGTCTCTCTGGTGGTTTTCTGTGTTTGAAGTCCCTCTTCAGAAGCCCTGCCAACCTAGAATCACTGACTGTGGACTTGTACCACTTAGGCTGTGGCCTAGTAATCTTCTCTTGGGGAACTGCATCATGCTGCTCCTCATCATCAACCCGCTCTTGATGAACCTGTCCAATAGTCTCCCTTTGAACACCTGTATCCTGTGTCTGCTCCTGTGATCCTGTCTTCTGACTCTGTGCCTCCTGCTCCTGGACTCTTGTGCTCAATCCCTGTTGGTTCTCTACACTTGCTGGCAAATCCTTCGATCTCCTCAATGCACGTTTCTCCTCGAACTGCACATCTCTACACACAATAACCTTCCTGTATGCAGGTACATAGATCTTATAGGCTTTGGAAGCCTCATTGTAATCAACAAGTAACCCCTTCACCACTGTAGGGTCCAACTTTGTCCTCTTCTCTGAAGGGACATGATAGTAACATGCACTGCCCCAGATGCGAATATGACTCACATCTGGCCTTGTACCTGAAAATGTCTCCTCAGGTGTTCGCTTCCCCAAAACTGTGTGGGGACTCCTATTTTGCAAATATATTGTAGCACTGCTCCCCTCTGCCCATAAGAAAAATGGCAGTCCCTGATCATGATTCATTGCTCGTGCTGCTCCAACCATAGTCCTGTTCTTTCTCTCAGCCACTCCATTTTGTTGAGGATTGTAAGGAACTGTGAGTTCTTTCTTAATCCCTGTTGTTGTGCAATAATCCTTGAACTCCTTGGAGGTGTACTCTCCCCCATTATCCGATCTTAAGACCCGAATCTTCCTCCCAGTCTGGTTTTCCACCAGAGCTCTAAACTCCTGAAACCTCTCAAAGACCTCATCCTTGGTCTTTAGAAAGCAAATCCATGTCTTCCTGGAGTAGTCATCAATAAACAAGACAAAGTATCTAGAGCCACTTACTGACTCCACACTCATCGGCCCACATATGTCAGAGTGTATCAGATCGAATACTCCCTTGGACCTGTGCTTGCTAGATGGAAAGGGTTTCTGGGCATACTTTCCCAACGCACAACACTTGCAAGGGTCATGCCTCTCAGCTGTAATCTTAAGAAATCCAGTGACTTCCTCCCTCAAATGTCCCAAAGCACCAAAATGAATATGTGCCATCCTCCCGTGCCACAACTCACCTATATCTATGGTGAAACTTGTTAATTCTCTCCATGGCTGAACTTGTAACCTGTAGACCTTCTCCTCTCGAACCCCAATCATCCTGTCCATCTTCTCACTTGACCCACCTGGTCTGATGAACACCTTTCCTTTACGGAAAGTGACCTCATATCCTTTATCCTCAAGAGTAGAGACTGAGATGAGGTTCATGGTCAACCCTGGAACATATAACACATCACTGAAACAGAGTGGTTTCCCGAACTCCCTCTGAAATGAGATTGTGCCAACTCCTTGCGCCTTGTAGCGCTTGTCATCCCCTAACTCAATGACTAGATTTATGCCTCCCTCCTGTAGCCTAGTAAACCACTCTTTGCGCGTTGTCATATGATAAGATGCACCACTATCCACAAACCACATGTCTGAAACAGTTGTACTAGACATATACGCTATGAAGCAGAAATCCTCCTCAAATGACTTGGCAAACTCACCCACTGCTACTTAAGATGCCATCTGTGGCTTCTTCTTCTTTCTCTATGGACACTATGATGCAAAGTGACCCATCTTGTGACACTGGAAGCACTTGACTTTTGAGAAGTCAATGTTTTTCTTTCCACCTTTCCTCTTCTTCCTGCCCTTTACTTTTCCTATAAGGGCCAAACCTTCTTCCTCCTCTGTATGAGTTGAAGATGATGGTCTTGCTTGACCAATCCTAATCTCTTCCTGCACAAAATCATCCCACAGTCGTTGCCAATTAGAGAGCTTCTCTTGAGCTACCACACCATAGACAAAAACATCCCATGACTTAGTAAAGCCATCTAGTGCAATATGCACTAGCTCAGGATCTTCAGTCTTTTCACCAACTGCTGCAAGTTCATCCCTAATCTGTGTTATCCTGGTAAGATAAGGTATTACACCCTCACCTTTGGCCATCTTGGTCCCACGCAATTGCTTGCACAGAGCCATCACTCTATTTTCATTTTTGTTTTGGTAGAGGTCACTTAGGGCTTTCCACATATCTTTTGCCTCAGCTTTTCCTGAGAGATGTGGGACCACATGGTCCTTTATTCCATCAAGAATTAGGCTCTTGGCCTTAGCCTCACCTTTCTTCCAGCTGACCAATTCAACTGCACCTGTGGGAGTTGTTGCCTTGTCACCGACATGCTCTGACACATCATTAACTTCCATTCTCATTGTCATCCTTTCTTTCCAGGTGGGGTAATTCTGAGCCCCTTGTAACTTGTCTTCCACCCTCAAACTCATGGCCATTTCGTTCAAACCCTTAAGGTCCAAACCCTTGCTGCAAAAATCTTACGTCTGCCTTGATCTGTGCTTAGATATGTATGATTTACTTCATATTTGTTCAGATCTAATAAGATGTTGTCTCCTTTTGTTGTCCTGCTCTAATACCATGTGAAATTTCTAAGACCTAGTTCACTTTTCAATTAAATAACTGTTTTTTCTAGGTTTTCTGTTCACAGAAATAATATCCATAGCATAAATAATAACCAGGAATTAAATAGTAAAGAATAACAACAATCCCAATCACTTGTACACACTTGTTTTTGGACAATCGTCCCCGGAAAAACCCAATATGGGAAAACTGGTGCAACAAATTTGTGTATTTTATTAATATGCAGGAAAATATAGAGATCTCTTACAATGGCAAATCGGCCTCGGCCAATAGCTGATCAATCTCAACAAACCCTCCTCAACAAAATCGTATGGCCTCCCTAAAACCCTTCAATCAGCCGCCTAGAACGAAACAAAAGCAGGAATGGTGAGCCTCTGCATATTCGTATGACCCTCCTATTTCACTTCTGTGTCACTCTCTGCCCTATCAGATCTGAAGAATGCCTCTGCGATTTGGTGAAGAAATGAGTAGATTCACCTGTCAATGTCTCCTTTGTCCCCTTGCAAAAACTCTCCCAACAAACCTGCAATTCAATTTCTCCCATAAATCAAATCCTCTTGCTCAAGTGTGCCCTCGCAGCCAAGTTGATCTGCGAATATACTTAGTTGAGTGAGTGAAACCCTAATCTCCAAAGTGATGGAGGGTCGAGATCTGCTCTCTCCATCAAGATGAGATCAATGGTCAAGATTAAAAGACCACAACTTAAATTATTTTTCACTTTAACCTTAGAAAAAAGCACCCAATAAAGTCAACTAAAGATTATAACACATCAACAGTTCTTTTCCTAAGTTAGATGTGGGAAATCATTTAATTAATCAACTCAGCCTAAATTTCATTGTCCTCCATCATCCTAGGACGTTGTAATGATGATGGAAGACCTTCCTTGCTACAATCTCAACACAACTGTATGCACACACATAGGTTGTCGAGGTGTGCATGTGCACACAAGTGAGGTGGGCACAAGAAGGAGGCTAAGTGTGCATGCATAGGCTAGAAGTAGGTGCATGGGCTGTTGTTTGCACCAACTATAGTTGAGGCAGGCTGCTGCCCATCAACCTTGTGATGGGCATTTCCCCTTGAACCCTGTGATGGGCACTATGCGCCTTGATGTTGGGGCACAAAGGTTTCCCTGTTTGGAGGAGGCTAGCGAAAAGGATGATTGATTTTTGGCTTGCATGTGGCTGTGTGTCGAATACTTGTGGCTGCGTTCAGATCATTTATTCGTGCCAATAAAGTTGTAGGCTTGCTAATTTTTGGACACATAGCCTTCTAAAGCATGAAGAAACTTTTAGGAAGTAGGTCTATAGCCCGATTAATTGGTAGAGTCTATAATGATATATTGCATAGTTTCTCCTTATATAAATTATTTTCTAGTTGATTTTTTGGGTAATCAAAGATCTTTACATGTTTGTTCATCCATGGAAATGTATTCGAAACCTAGGATTTTTGGTCTAAATGGTTCTTATATATAAGAGAGAGAAAGAGGCATTTTATGGAAATATATATATATATATATATAAAATTCATGGAAAAATTCCTCGTGGAAGCCTTCCAAGCGCTTCCTCACATTCTATGAATGGTGTTCGGGGTAAATGCCACAAGTGAACAACATGTATGCCTAACCCCCCTCTAACTTCTTTGGCCAATACGGTTTCAGCATGGCAAGTCAAATCACCGGAGCTAACCCTTGGGGCTTGAAAGTGTTTGGAAACATCTCGTTCCACCCTCAACCATTTAAGCTAGAGTGAGATTGTTGGTACCTTGCCAACCCCAACTACCCCACATAGGGAAAACATGTCACAAGCAGGATTTGAACCTAGGTGGAGAAGATAACAACTTCTCTTCTTAACCACCCAATCTAGACCCAATTAACATAGATAGATAGATAGATATATTTCATTTAGTTAATTTTTTCAAAATTATCTTGTTTGTGTAAGCCTTGTAAATGTTAACTCTAACCCTAGCTATTGTTGAGCATTGAACTTGAAAAAATGACCTCTACATAAGTTTTCTATTTCCCTCATGTCTTGAGGTCTTTTTCTCCTTTGTAACACTCAATATTACAATTCATGGAATGAGTGAATTTCTCATGATGAATGGAGAAGAAAGGCACGTTCCAAGATATAAAGTGCACGTGTGAGTGCTAGTGGAATGATTGAGAATACAAATGTTTCACATCATCTTTTTCCAAACTATTATCCTTACCAAATGATTCATATGAAAGTTATTTTCAATCGGTATGCTTTATCAACTAAAACTATTGCAATTTAAAATACTCCCTAATTCCTTAACATGAAGATTTATATTATAGTTGACAGCTACAAAATTTTGTGTGAAACTAAGTAAACTTGTCATTTCCCACTGTAGAAACTGTTGTGTTCCTAAACACAACATTTTTGTATGCAAATAAATCTATGTTTATGAGCTAGTTTGAATTCAATCTCATAGTTTTATAATAATGTAGCCATTTTATATTTTATACAAAGCCACTTATTTTAAATGAGGCCTCAAATATTCTGTACATGAGCTATTTTGTTTGTAAGCTCATTAGTCTAATGTTTGAGTCATTAATGACTCATCATTAAGTTAGTTGAGAGTTGTTAGTAATCCATATTAATGACTTATCACTAAGTTAGTCGAGAGTTAGTTACACTCATTAATGGCTCACCTCGAAGTTATGGAGAGTTTTTAGAATATTTAGAAGATTTTTCGAAACTTTTCGAGTACAATTTTCTGAAAATAATTGCATATCCAAAATCTATTCAAAAACATCCATGGTTAAAAAAAAGATAATTCAAATTAGAGATTGAACAACCATATTGAAGTTTTAAAATCTATGGTTTTTGGTGTATTTCTGCTACAGCAACGGCTATAGATTTGCATTTTTCAGCAGCATATTATAAAAAGAACTTCTCAAGTTTGGCTTACCTATATATTCGAATCGTTGTATTATATGCTTGGTTTGGGTTTGTAATTAAGGAGTTATGATCATTTCAAATTGAACCAGGGCACATTCAATATCGTTAGCATGGATGTGATGGAAAAAATGATGGATTTATGAGATAGATTTATTATTTCAATCTATATAAAAAGAGAATATAGAGAGGAAGTAGTGGCATTGTTGGATCTAGAAGAGGTTTGTTAAGAATGGTATGTGGACATCTTCCAACTATGCGAGAATAATTACTTTAAGCTTCTTTTCTAGGAATCCCATGTTCACTATGATGAATATCCATCTGAATTAGAGGATTTATATGAGGCTGAGAGGATCTCTCAATTCTCTTTGATGAACCTTTTCCTCTTTATGATGAATTTTTTAGTGAGAAGAATGTCTTGGTCAGAAAGGAAGTTGAAGTCGTTGAAGTTAGTCATGAGCAAATGGTGGAGAGGTTTTCAACTTGAACCTATCCAACTCCTTAATTAGGTTTATACACCTATGTGGATGACATTTCTGATCACTCAATTCCAAGAGTCGTGGTTGAGCCATACTTGGACCCTCGTGACCTTGTTTGGCATCTTTAACAGAGTACAATGCATGAGTTCATACTATACATTGAAGAAGCTGATTCTCATTGCTTGTATCTATTTCAGTACATGCTTATGATTGTATTCAAGAAAAGGCTAAAGAAGTGTAAGAAGTAGTACTAACATGGTCGAGCTATTATTTGGTCCTCAATCTTTGGGGACAACTTCCCAAGGGAGAGGGCATGTTGTGCTCCTAGGACCTAAACACAACATATGTGTACGTGAATAAATATATGTTTATGAACTATTTTGAATGCAAGCTCAAAGTTTTATAATAATGTTATCTCTTGATATTTGTACAAAGCCACTAATATTAAATAAGGCCTCAAATGTTTTGTACATGAGCTATTTTGTTTGTAAGCTCATTAATCTATTGTTTGAATCATTAATGACTCATCACTAAGTTGAGAGTTGTTCGTTGCACTCATCAATGACTCACCACTATGTTAGCGGTGAGTTGTTAGTTACACTCATCAATGACTCACCACCATGTTAGTGGAGAGTTGTTAGTAGAGAATTGTATTAAAAGGGGTCTCCCCCCTCGTAATCATTCAATCTATTATCAATGATTTAAATACAAGTCCTCTTAATAGATTATCAATCATTTAAATACAACTCCTCTTAATAGAGAATCACATGGAGATGTCTTCCTCTACATTTTAGGATTTGCAAGTGCAATCCACCCTTGGGTGTGTAGGTGCCCCCAACACTTGTTCTTTCTCATTGTTGTTTATTGTTGTAGTAGTTCTGTTTTGGATATTGGAACATTGCGAAAATATTCCAAATATATGAAATAACCTTGTATTGGGAAAACAAGATGGATCCAAACTGCAAATCTCATCCTTTCCATTTAATACTGCAAAACTGCAAATCCTATTTTCGTCTTGTAAGGTATTCCATATCTGATTATATTGGTATGTTGCTTGGTTGGTACTTGAACAGAACAATCTTTTGCATCGATGTCACTGTGGAGATACAGAAGGTTGTAGTCAGTAACTGAACCCATCAATGATTCTTGTGGGGTGCTTGGATATTTTGTTTTTACTGCCTTTATTATGCAGGGATCTTATGTTTGCCAAAGAAAATATTCTCTAGGTTTATTGAGGATAAGAATGAAATTTATTTTCAACATTTTTTTAGAACAAGTAGAGTAATTAATTAAAAAATAAATTCTATAACTTTCAACTTTACTAATTTCCCAAAATTCACAATTGACTTTCATATATAGCTAGGATACGTCATTACTTTCTTGATGCCTGTCCTTGTGAGTTCTCCTTTTATTTGGGAGCAAAAGCAACTTTAAATATCCATTAGACTTTTACTGTCTGAGTACTAAGCTAGTGGATCAAAACTGTAGTTTTTTTTCATTATGTAAGATATTTTGCTTTTGTTCACTGTTTACATGCGAAAAAAATCCATATGTTGATATTATTGGGTTTGCAGGTTGTTGGATACATTAACGCAAGCATTGCAGAACTCAGGGCTCGATCTTTCACAAGCAAATATATCAGTGCAGATTGACCTTGGCCGCCGGGGTGGAACATCTGGGGCTACAACTAATACCAAGGTCTAACATAATAATTACTGAAGCTATTTGTACTGCAGTCTTAGTTTTGGGGGAGTTTAAACTGAAAGGGGGTAACGTTTATGACTAAAGTGAAAACACTTTTTTTTATTTTTACGTCTCACCTTTTTACTTCTGTGTTGATATTTTTCCAAAAAACTTTGACAGGAGCATAGTCACAATCATGAGGAGTCGTCCCAGAATCATCAATTACAAGGGCAGTCAAGGGCTGCAGATACATCCTCAGAGTGTGAGCAGCCACAGAAAAGGCCAAAGATTGAGAGAGATGTTTAGTTAAGTCTATTCTTTGGATTATGCATATCGAAGATGTATGAGGCCTCCATCCAGCCCAAGTATGTGTCCCAACATAATTATATGAGTTAATCTGTTATGATAAGATAAAGGGTTTGGTTTTATTTAATCTCTAGAACATGAAGGAGGAAAGCCTCAAGTTGTTATTTTTATAAAAAAATTATTTGATCTCTAAAACATGAGAGAGGAAAGCCTTAAGTTCTTCCCTTTATGAAAAAGTTGTATGTGGTTGCAGTGTAGACTAGAAGCAAATTCCAGGCTTGTGGTTGCTTAGTTTCCATTGCTGGGAACAACAGACAATATTAAAGAGGGAAATTACTAGGTTTTAGGTTGTTTTAACAGTCACCTCTCCAATTCAATTACTGAGAGGAATCAACAGTCGCCATAATAAAGATTACATGTACCTCTCACGTGCCAGGAAGAATTTTATCTGCAAGCTGGAAAGCTTAGCATGTATTTTTAGATGACATGTACAGATTTTTTATGGCATTGGTTGGTTTTGGTCTGCTATAGACCTTTTAAACTGCTGTAAATATTATTTTATTAATTATTGATATGTTAGTCCACGGAATAAAGTTTCATTAGATGGGAGAGCCTTTTAGCTGTTCGTTCTATATATATTCCATGGGCCTTATGTGTGAGAAGCTTGTAAACATTGTTTTCATTCATACTACAAGGATATGATTGGTAGAACGTTTTTATTATTTGATTTGATTTCTAGTGAGTGGAATTCCTTTGATGCTTTAAATATTCTTGGCTGTTTGAATTCGATATCTGATCGCTTGTTCGTTGTGCTTTTGGTGTTGGTGAGATGGTCTACTATTTGGGGGACTTTGAGGTGCAGGATGATTTATCCCTTTACCTTTTGGAGCAATGACTTTCTAACTTGAGAGCTGAGAATTTTTCTTCTTTCCTTGAAAAATTTCCAGGGTTAAGAGGGGGCTCCAATAGGAATGGTTTAAAATATGGACGCTATTTCAAAATTGTTCGTAGTTACCATGACTTAACGGATTCTGGCTCTTGCGTAGAATTATGTGACTCGCTGAACAAATAAATTCTGTTTTTCAAGTAGATGAATATAATATATTTTTTTTAATTAAATTTGAGAGTTTTTGTTTTGATAAATTTATCTTGGGGGGAAATTTTCATTTTGATAAAAAACAAATCTAAGAAAAAACTTGTGCAAAAATCCAAGGATATTTATCCAAAATTTTATGGATGGCATTCCTAATATTTATCGATGTAGATTCAAACCAGACATCTGTTGGTATGGAACTAGCCAATCACATTGAGGACAACGGATTTCACTAAGCAGTTTTAACTAAATCATTTTGACAACTTATTAAACCGCAATTTAATATTTAAGGAAGCATCCTATATTCTGGATATTTTAATGCCATTTCCTCGTCATTTTGAACCCACATCACATTTTCTTTCTTATTTTTTACTTTCTGGAAATAATTGTGTTTTACATTGATGCCTGGGTGATCACTTGCCCAATTTCGATCTTATTTCTTGGTCCCTAATAGTTTTTGAGCAGGGATCCATCTAATAGACGGATTTTTCGACTCACGGGTGTGAACGATCATCTTATTCGAACTTTTCGCATGCTGTGCAGGCATAGCTCATTTCTGATCTCCGCAGAAAAACACTCATTTCTGATCTCAAAATTAAGGCGAGCATGGTATGATTGTCAAGAGAGTTTGCTTTGGCATATTACGAAGCTTTGTTTTCCAGAGATTCCCACTTGTTCGTTTATTTATCAACATCGGCTAAGTGTTTCATATGAGTAAGATTGGTGAAAAAAATCTTCGTGCACAATTGATTTCATTTCAAAAATTCAATGCCAAATGATCGTGAAATTATTAGTTTCCTTTGCCCAGCAGAAATACCGATAGTGCATTGGAACTTCTAATTGCAACATGGCTATACTATTTTGTTTATCATCATGGTTTTGTAGAATAATGGAGAAATGTTGTTTGTACTAATTCACTTTCTAGCTTTTCTTTTATTAGTGATCCAATTAAACTTTGGTAGCCTATTTTAACATTAATTTTGTTTGCAAATGCATAATGTGATCATTGTTGCATGTTGATTCAAATGGATTCACTAAATAATGAAATGGGTGTAATGGATTCACTAAATAATGAAATGGTTGTGTACTAAGGCATTTTTCTTTAAGAGGTTAGATTTTTTTTAAATCTCTTGGACTTGTGATAAAACTTTTGGCTTTAAAGCCTTTATCCAAAGTCTTTTGGCAGAGCGGATAGAGGTCCCTTTGTTTAGAGGAAATTGGAGAGAGAACCCCATCTTAAAGCGAGGGGTAACTCCTCAAAAGACCTAACAACGAATGTTTGGCAACCCCTTGAAAGGCCCAACGACAAACGTAGGGGGAAACCCACCAAGGCCTGGTGGACAAGACCTAGGGGAAACCCGCCTAAGCCTTGGCAGTGAGGGTATGGGGGAACACCTCCAAAAGCTTGGATGATAAAGCTTGTGGGAACACCGCATAAGGACCAATAACACTAGCAAGTGAGGTGACCACAGAGAAGGCCCAACAACAAGGTTGGGGTGACTCCAAGAAAGGCCCAATATTACTAGACACTTTGTTCAGGGAGTTTTGAGGGGACTACCACAACTGACCACCGAGACTACCACATAAAAGGTTTAGTGGTGCTAGTCTTTATTCTATTTGTGGTTTTGAGGGGACTACCCCAATCCATCACTGGGACAACCTAGCTATAGCCTTGGTTGCAAAGAAAAGAGGACTTCACAAGGATTGAAGGCAGTGCCAACTAGTAGTGACCACGTGATAGTAGATACATGGCAAGGATGAAATAGCTCCAAAAAGAGAAAAGGGGGGTTCTTAGAGGACTCTTTAACCAATAGTAGGTAGCCACATGGTAGACGAGAAAAAAACCCAAAAAGGTCGTCTTTTGCACAAAACGTGTGGGCATCCATGAAGGTTTTTTTGGGAATGGTTGCTTGGTTGGTTAGGCAACACGAGAATGGGAAAACAAAAAAGGATGCCCTCTTAACGCTAGTCGCCCGATTCTTGAGGTCGGCTAGCGTTCTAGTTGACGAGAGAAGAATAAAAGGAAAAGAAAAACAAAGAAAAGGGGTTAAAATGGTTTCTTAGGGAGAACAAAATTGTTCCATTGGTTGTATCAATATCCATATTTGTAGTGAAGCATAGAGGGGGAGAGATTGTTATACATTGATACCAAGAGAAGATTGGTAGTGTGAAGAAGAACCTATAGAGAAAAGGGAGGTAAAATCCACCGCTATCTCTTAGACTATCATTAAATAGAAATCCATATTTGTGCCTTTGTCTTTATTCCTTAGATTAATTGAAAGTTGAGCACATGGTTATTTCATTGTTGGAGTTTTTCCAAACTAGGTTCTCCAAGGTAAATCTCTTGCTTATTGAGTATGTTGATGGTGTTTTTACTATTTTTTATTTTTTACATGAAATGCATAATGATAAATGTATGCACATTGAACTAACACAAAGAGGTAATCATGAAATGTGTTGATCCGAATTATTTTCGGAACGAAGTGAAAGCAGAGATATTACCATGAAATACACATAAAAATTGCCAGAAACAGAGAAATACAACAATACGTGATTTCTATTAATGAAAGAAATGTACATAGACTGTAAAAATATAGAGTGCAAGACTCGCTAGAATGGTGGCAACTTTATCTCTGAGAAGAGATGCGACCGCTATGCTCATTCACAAGAATATGATTACAATGAGGCTCTGAAGGTCTTTTTATGATGAACATGAATGCAAAAACCCTAGACATCCAAAAACTTAACCCTAGGAGATGAAGCGTCAAAAGTCATGTGGGCCTCGTTGGGGTAAGTTAATACATTAACTTCCTGGGGTCGTAACTTTTTCATACGATCTCCATTTTAGGCGCGTGATAGCCCGTTGAAAAGGTCTTTTCGAGAACTACCCATTATGCCGTCAAACTCTGACTTTGTCTACAGTTTCACTGTGGCAAGCCAAGAAAACATTGTTTAGAGCCCCAAAACGACCTTGGAAGTACAAAAATATGTACTGACATGAAAACTTCCAAAACAAGCCAATTGGAATAGGTGGGCGACCACCAATATCCACCTAGATATTGTGTAGGGCTTCAAGATAGCTTTGTAAGTGCAGAGCTCACAATTACAAAGAAATGTCCCCATTACAAAGAAACGTGTTGAACTGAAAACTGTCAAGATGAGCCAGTTCAAATTTGGAACAGGTGGGTGGCCACCAATATCCACCTGGATCAATCCTCCCCCCTTAGGAAGCAATGGTCTCCATTGCGTCGAGTGCCCAGGGAAGAGGGGAAAGTGTTTTTTGAATCTGAATCTTGGTGAGTTGTGTGTCTTGTTGGAGAAGTTGCGTTGCTTGGTCTGTGGAAGGCTGTCATGAACCGGTTGCTAGCGGGGTTGAATATGTTCCACCAACTTGTTGTCTCTGGGCTTGACGGGGCATTGTGTAGGCATCATTGTAGGTGAAGAAACAATATCTGCTTTCTCTTCTGCAATATGCTTCTGTTGAATAGGTGTTAAGGCTGTAGTTGCCTTCCGTGCATCCTTTGAATAGACTGTGAAGAGGATGAATTTTGCAGTATGAGAGATTACCTTGCGGCACTGTTTTGGTGGAACATTAGTCGGAACTACCTCTGGTATCCTGTAGAGCTGACCCCCCAGAGTAATAATGACACTACGGGGTCAATACTGATAAACATGGCGTTTCCACATATATGGTTGGCCCAAAACAACATCACAGACATCAATAGGAGAAACATCACACACTACCTCATCCTTGAAGGGTTGGATGCCATAGGATAGACGACACTGCTGGCTGACACAAAGATCTCGCCCCCAGTGAAGCCACTTGATATTGTATGGTTGCGGGTGTGGTGTTGTTAACAACCCCAATTGTTTGACGACCTCAACTGAGATGGGGTTCTTCTGGCTACCGCTATCAACAATGAAATGCAATGGGGTCTCCTTCATCCACATATGTGAATGGAAGAGGCACTCCCCCTCTTCAGGATCTACTGGTTCTCCTGGTTGAATTGTTGCGGTCGCGACAATAGCAGTATGGTCTATGTCGATGATTTGTTTGTTTTCAATATTTTTTGGATCAAATTCTGAATCAGGGTTCAACTCCTTGTCTTTGACCTCGGCCACCAATGACTGTTTCGAGCAACATTCATCGGTGTTGTGCTAGGCGATTTTATGGAAGTCACACCACTTCCTAGTGTCATTCTTTGTCTTTCCCTTACCTTTCTTTTCCTATGTCTTGGACTAGTTTTCAGAACGCTGTTGGTTAGGGTTGTCTTTACCATGCTTTAGTTGTTGCGAATTTGTAGACCCGAACTCCCATTTGTTCTGGTGCCTAAATTTTTGCTCGATTTTGACAACATATCGATAGGAAGCTCCCAATGATGAGATGTTTAGGAAATCCATTTCGGTTTGGATGTACCTATGTAGATTCCCACGGTATTTTAGGACCAAATGTCGCTCGAAGTCTTTGATACCCAGCTTGGTGCGTAAGGTATGGAAATTATTTGTGAACTCTGTCACCGTTTGGCTCTTCTCTTGCCGCGGTGTGGTCCATCTCATGTACTAGTCTTCATAGTTATCAACAAGGTTGTATTGTTCCTTGACCGCATCCACAAAAAAATCCCAAGTGGGCTTGACCCCATATATTCCAGATTCCTCTGTGGAACTTTGCTCCCAGTAAGTTTCCCACCAATATTTGACATGGGGGAGAGCCTTGAGGAGTGCGAAGGTGATATTTTTCCTGTCGTAAAAATTGTGAACAGAGAAATAATCTTCTAGCAGATTCAACCATTTTTCTAAGGCATTTGCTTCTATCTGACCTTCAAATACGTGAATACCAAAATTAACTTGTACCTTGAAGGGAGAGGTTCCTCCAAAGTAGCTGCTTGATGAAGATGTTCCTGTTGCTATCGATAGGCGTTGAAGGATGTGGGAAAAATTCTCCATCATTTCGTCCCTCTATCGCACGAGAGCTTGCTCAAGCAACATGTTAATAGAATCTTCTGCTCCACCGTTTTTTTTTATGCAACCATAGAGGGTTTCTTAGGCGTGCGAGAGTGATTGTCCTCAAGAGAGACAAACTTGATACCCAACTTGCTATACTCGGACCTCGTTGGGGACATGCACTGAAAAATGATCAAGAGCAACCTGCTCTGATACCACTGATCCAGATTATTTTCGGAATAAAATGAAAGCAGAGATATTACAATGAAATACACATAAAAATTGCCAGAAATAGAGAAATACAACAATGCATGACTTCTATTAATGAAAGAAATGTATAGAGACTGTAAAAATACAGAGTGCAAGACTCGCTAGAATGGTGGCAGCTTTATCTCTAAGAAGAGATGTGACGACTACACTCATTCGCAAGAATATGATTACAACGAGGCCCTGAAGGCCTTTTTATGAAAACCATGAATGCAAAAACCCTAGACATCCAAAAACCTAACCCTATGAGATGAAGCGCCAAAAGTCATGTGGGTCTCATTGGGGGGTAAGTTGGTACATTAACTTCCCGGGTTCGTAACTTTTGCATATGATCTCCGTTTTAGGCGAGTGATATCCCGTTGAAAAGGTCTTTTCGAGAACTACACATTCTGTCATCAAAATTTGACTCCATCTATAGTTTGACTATGGTAAGCCAATAAAACATTGTTTAGAGCCCCAAAACAACTTTGGAAGTACATAAAGATGTACTAACATGAAAACTTCCAAAATAAGCCAGTTGGACTAGGTGGGCGGCCACCAATATCCACCTAGATGTTGTGTAGGGCTTCAAGACAACTCTGTAAGTACAGAACTCACAATTAAAAAGAAATGTCCCCATTACAAAGAAACATGTTGAGCTAAAAACTGTCAAGATGAGCGAGTTGGAATTTGGTGGGTGGCCACCAATATCCACTTGGATCATGTGCACAAATTTAAGACATGACAATTATTTTGTTGTTATTTCCACATGAAAAAAATTGAATAGAGGTTTGTATGGGTGATCCACCTCGACCATATGCTAAGAGATTACATATCATATTGGTATTAGAGATTTATTTCCTAAGTTTGAAAAGGGAATACCACATTGAATGTTGACAAGACTAAGAAAATTGAAAGGAGGAGAGTTAATTCAAGAATATCCTAGATTGGAGTAAGGAGAAGCAGTGTCAAGATCAAGTTTTGAGGGAAAATGAAGGTGAGATGGAAGCTATACTATCAAATTTGAGACTTAGATCACCCTAATCATCTCTAAATGTGAATCACATGACCAGAGCATGTTAAAGGTGAGCAAGAACTGCCTTTGTTGCAATAATGTTGCCTAAGAAGAAAAAGAAAAAGATGAATTAGAGTTGATGCCAAAGAAGGACAAGAGAAGCATCGACAATGTCCATAGACCATTCAAAGTGCAACAAAGATTGACATTAGCCCATGTGTAGGTAAGATTGATGCCCTTTAGTTGAATCAATGATTGCAACATATTGAATTTTATTTTAGTGTGCATGAAGTTAGTGAAGAGGAAATAAACTCTTTTGCTTGTTTGATGTTGGAGGGCCATGCTTTAACGTGGTGGGAAGACTCAACTAGGAAGTGACATGTGATTTAATGGAAAACCTTCAAGGATCTGATTAAGTCACGGTTCTATTCTATTGGTTATGGGAAGAACAAAAGATTTAGTGGTTTTTTTTTGGGGGGGAAGCCAAGGTAGATCATGTAAGAGTATATCAATGAGTTTCATAAATGAGGCATTTAGCAGGGTATTTCTCCTAGTCACCCTAATGTATTCCTTAACTACTTGGGAGGACTATTCACCCATATTCGAAGACAATTGATGCTTTTTAAACCCAAGTACATTGATGAACCCTTCATGCAAGCACAATATATTGAGGGAATCAAAAGCCTCGTGGGTCAAACCAAATAGAGCAAGAATAAAGTAGGAAAGGTGAAAAGAAGGGGAAAGGAAAAGGCAAGAAGATAGTGGCAATTGCACATGAATTCAATACCCTACTAAATACTATAAACACTATGATGTTGATGGCCACATGGAGGAGAATTGTTGGAAACTGTACCCCTAATTGTGTCTTAAATGGTATAAACAATAGAAGAAGAATAAGGCTTTGCTTGATGTAGATGTTGAACAAGGGATGGAAAATAGTTCAAACATTGAAGGTAAAGTGACCTGCACCCCTGTTAAGAGAGAAGTAGCTTTGAGTAGTCTCCATCCAAAGGAAGAAAGAGAGATTATTGAACTCTAACATTAGAATTTAGTGGAAGTAAGCAACGGTAGATTGTTTGTTTGATCCTAGATCTCAAAGGAACCTAATTTTAGCCCAACTAGTTGAAAATAT
>WSFP011427196.1:0-22140 GCA_009831015.1 Picea engelmannii
TTCCTTGACCCCTTTGCAGTATACTTTTGGGCTCCCTCAGATAAGAGTCATATATGATAGTGACCTCGACCCTATCTCTAGAGAAGAAATTCCTCCCTCTGATTACTTCTTCAGTAAAAAGAGGAAGGTTGTATTAAAGTAGGAGATGTATATGAGAGAAGGTTGAATGGTAAAGAAACACAGGGTGCTGGTGGACGGGAAAAACTTGGAAGAGGGATATTTCTCTATAGAGGTGGCGGGTTCCATGGGAGCACTGGAAAAAACAAATCTATTCACCGTTGACAATATGAGAACAAGGTTGAAGCAGAGTAACCACAGGATAGTCCAATTGCAAAACCAACTAAAAGATACAGAGAAAAATATCAAAGAAGAAATAAATAAAGGTCTAGAGCAGGCCAAAGCTGTTGACAAGAAAGAAATTCAATCACTTAAGTTAAGTCTAGACGAGATGAATGAGAAGATGTAGACTAGCCAAATACAAGTTATTCGACAATAAGAATTGGTAAGACAACTGCAGGCTAAGTTGAATTCAATAAAAGGCCAAGTTATAGATTTGAATTTTTTTCAGGACCAGTCATTGGAAATACATGCGAAGGTGGAAGCTGAGCAACAAAAAGTAATCTTCCAAGTAGAGATTATTCAGAATTATTTTCAGGAAGCAAGCAATGCTCTTGATAATATTATTTTTAAAGAAAAAGAAGCTAAAGCAACAAGGGCCACTTTTCAAAAGGCAGTTGTATGTTCCGAAAACAAAGAAGTATCACAAACTCCAAATCTTTCTGTCACAGAGCAAATCAGAGGCGATATCATGCTCAAGGTGTGGGAAACCAACATAGCAAAAAATATGAAAATAACCAAAGAAATCAAAGACAATTGTGAAGAAATATTTGATTTGTTGGACAAGGAATCATTAGGTATTGGAAGAGACCATTGCACTGGGCAATTAGGACAGATAAACATTGTAAGACACCAATTGAATTTCAAAGAGGGTTTGAACGAAATTCAGATGGAAATTTCATGGTTAAAGGAAATGGATGTTACGCTAATAGACAAGTGGCTAGTGAAGCCCAACTTGAAATTTAAGTCAATTAAGTTTGCTGGTAAGGGAATCGAAGACCGACTTCCAAAAATTCAAAGAAAATTTTATCTATTCGAAGCAAAGGATTTTCCAGAGCCTCCAAGATTTTTTGTACACTTTCTTGAAAAATGTATTGAATGTACTGGGTTGAAAGAAGGAGATACTTCAATAAAACAATGAAGTATCATTTTGAAAACTTGTATTATCGATATGATAAGAAAATAAAAGATAATCATGTAAACGGTTGAGGTTTGCATTTTTGTAACTGTTTTCCCCTAGGAGTTAGGAAATGACCAACGATCAATGTATGGTTGATCTATTATAAGTATAATTTGAGGAGACTGAAAAAAGGCTTTTCTCTGGGCGCATGGTAAGGAAGAATTTGAAGATATTTTTAAATTAATACAAATACAGACAAAAGATTCCAGATCTGGTCAAGTTTGATTTATGTGTTTCTTTGTCGTTTCATATTTTTCATATATCTCTTTAATGAACGTTTAACTACAATTTAGTACAACCTCTACTGTGGTGAATTTTTATTCTTGCAATTTAATCACTTACGACTTTTCCTCTGTATCGTCTATCAGCAGATACAAGACCTGTAAATGTTTTAAATTTCAATATCATATACTTCATTAAGAGTTTTTCCTAACTATTTTCTTCTTCTGTCGTAAAGTGAGATTCCTCTTTAATTGATGCCTCACCTTGTTCAACATCTTTATGTTTTCTTTTCATTTCATGCATATTCACTTTTTCAAAAATTAACTCAGATACCAGATAGATACCATAATTTCATTTTACTGTCTCTCAGAAATCCTATGATCATCCTATTCTTCTCGACACAACTCTTGTTGACTCTCCTTTATATTTTCTCTGCGAGTTTGAAGAAACTAGTCCACTTTTCCCTAGCTCCCCTTCCTCAAGTTTCTTGTCCCTTGATAACCAATTTCCCGAAACCCTTCCAAATAGTCTCCAAGCAACAACCTCTAAATCATCAATGGCTGCGGCCGGAGGAGGTGCTGCTGGAGGAGTAGGAGCAGGTGGCCAAGTACCACCCCTTCGAATATTTGCAAAGGTGGCTGCTAGATATGCTCCTTTGGTCCTCCCAGTCCCCCTCCATGACTTACCTGAAAACTACATGAAGAACCTTCCGAAATTCACAGGAGAGGGTGATTTGACTGCAGTAGAACGCATCAATTTCTTTGCTCAATTCGTCGACATCCTTGGACTCAAACATGAAGATTTTTACTCCAGACTCTTGGTTCAGACTTTTGAAGGTCAAGTAAGAACCTGGTTCCGTGGTCTAGTAGCAAGTTCTATATCGTCATATGAGGAACTTGGAAATGCTTTTATTAGACAATGGGGGGAAAGGAAAGACCATCTCTATTATCTAACTGAATTTGGGGCTCTAAGAAAGAAACACTTTGAATCGGTCCCCAATTTCACCCAGAGGTTTAATAAATTGTATAATAAGATTCTAGCCAAGGTCAAACCTTCCCAACCTGCAGTGAAAGTAACCTTCGCTGGAGATTTCGACCCTGATTTCGCCCTGTTATTGAGGGAGAGAAGATCTGTAGACCTCACCAAGATGCAAGACGATGCCTTAGAAATTGAGTCAAACATGGTGGCTTCAGGAAAGTTGAAAACCAAATTTGAAACTGGAAATAAAGAAACCAAAAGATATAGAGATCAAGGGGGACCGTCTGGATCCATAAGATCTTCGGAAGACAAAATGGATGACATGGCAAGAATAATCAAGGAACTGTCTAATAAGATCTCAAGAATGGAAATAGATCAAGCGAAAAATGAGCATTTTCCCAGAAAGGATTTCAGAAGGAATCCTAACCCTCAAAATCCACCAAGACAAATTAAGAATGAGGTTAAAAAAATCCAAACCCCCTTTAAAAGCGAAAACTTTATAGGAGGAGAAGATGTGGACGATTTTGAGGAACTAGAAGAAGACATCAATAATCTTGGCAACGATTGCCTACAACCTTTTTTAATGAGGCAAGATTATGAAAGATCTGCAACTATAAAAGATAGATTCGCAAAAAACAAAAAACGACGGTATTATTGAAGATTCAACCTATTAGGGAATTGCAGATGATATAATGGCCGAACTCCATCAAAAGTACAATCTAAGGCCTAGAAACAAGAGCCTCGCAACTCCCCCAGTGAAATTTTTTTTGTCGAGGGGTGAAACAGACGAGTCAGTTTAAAAAAGCGCTGAAAAACAAACTATAAGAACTAAGACAACTGACACACAGCCCACTAAGACAAAGTCAACAGAAGCATCAGCCGTAAACGCGCATAAAATGGAGGTCCCTGTAATTGAAACTAAAACCTCACAACAAAGGAAAACTGAAAAGAAGGGGTTAGAAACCCAAACCATAGAGATCGACAAAACAATAGGAAGTTTTAATATGGAAAATGAAATAAATAAAATCAAAATCCCTATACCTTTTGTCGAACTGGCAAAAAATCCAATTTACAGGAAAAAAATCGTCAAATTAATCAGTTTTTTAGAAAACGAAAGTTAGGCCGATGTTATAAATTTAGAAGATGACAAGCCTAACATAATTTTCGGCCCACATTTCGATGGTGCCACAGACACCGTCTCCCCTTTCTATATCACTCTGACTGTGCACGATCACTTACTCCATAATTACATGTTAGATTCTGGAGCCTCTCACAATGTAATGCCTAAATCCATTATGGAGAGACTTGGTCTTGAAATTACCAAACCTTATGGAGATTTATATTCATTCGATTCAAGAAAGGTTAAGTGTATAGGCATGATAAAGGACTTAGTCGTCAATCTTGCACAGATACCCGCGAAATGTGTTTTAATGGATGTGGTCGTCGCTGATATACCCCCGAAGTATGGTATGCTCTTATCCAGGTCTTGGGGCGCTAAACTTGGAGGATCCCTCCAACTCAACATGACGTATTCCATGATCCCGGTTTCACAATCCTGGTTTTTGAAGGACAGTTCACACGTTTGTATAGAGAAACCAGGTTAGAATTCACGATAAGTGATCCACATAACCAAAACAACTACCCTATTTATATTGCTGACCAAGATTTAGGCAATTGTATTTTATCTATCGATGATGATATCGATATATGTATAGAAAAAAGTTGTACAGAAAATAAAAAAGAAAAAGAGAAAGTAAAATAGGATGTATATAACATTGGTGTTTGGAAGATGTTTTTTGATGGTGCCTCGTCTTATTTGGGGCCGGAGCTGGGGTTTTTTTTGTGGCACCTGATGGCAAATTCGTTATCCCTTTCTCTTATAGATTACAGTGGAATACTGACCACACTAACAATGTATGCGAGTATGAAGCCCTAACATTAGTATTGGAAGATGCCAGGAGAATGAAAATTAAAAACTTGGAACTCTTTGGTGATGCAGAGCTAATCGTGAAACAGGTAAATCGTCAATACCATGCCAAACATCCTAGGTTAAGATCTTATCAGAACTGTGTTTGGGATCTGATCGAAAACTTTTTCTCCTTTGTTAATGTTCATTATATTCCAAGAGCAAAAAATCAACAGGCGGATGCGTTAGGCAAAGCAACTTCAACATTCACACCTCCCACTGCTTTCAAATTAAAATACCATATACTAATGAGACATAGGCCTTCCATACCGAATAACATAAAACATTGGCAGGTTTTTGAGGACGATGAACAACTCCAAAATTTTTTAGAGACAGTAGATGACTTTGCTGAAACGCATGCTGACCAAGAAAGCCAAAATGATCCTATTTGGATCATGCAGGAAGGCGAAGACCCCCAAAAGTTTCAAGATAAAATCGCTAACCACCGGATGCTTGTTTTAAAAAATAATCAAATACCTAAGGGTTTGATCCCCTTAGAAAGGCTATTTAGTCATGATGACATCCCTTTGATGTCTACCTTACAGCCTCATCCAGAGGAGGTCGAGGATTGCGATATAGGTACCAAAGAAGTTCCCAGGTTGGTGAAATTATCCAAATATCCGTCTCCCAAAATCAAAAGAAAGTATGCAGAGTTACTTAGACAATATAAGGACATTTTTGCTTGGTATTATGATGAATTGAGAACTTATGACACTACCATTATGGAACATAAAATTCCTTTGAAGCCATGTGTCAAACCTTTTAAGCAAAAACTTAGGCAGATTAACCCCATCCTACTACCAGTAATAGAAAAAGAAGTCAAAAAACTCTTGGATGCTAAAATCATTGTCCCACTGAGATACTCTAAGTGGATAGCCAATTTAGTCCCAGTGAGAAAGAAAAACGGTGAGATCAGACTGTGTGTAGATTTTAGAAACCTGAATCGATAATCACTTAAAGACAATTATCCATTACCTAAGATGGATCATGTTTTAGAAAAAGTAGTTGGAGCTAACAAAATGTCCATGATTGATGGTTTTTTAGGTTACAATCAGATTGTTGTACATCAAGATGACAAAGAAAAAACTGCGTTCACTACCCCTTAGGGTACCTTTATGTATGACAAAATGCCTTTTGGTTTAATGAATGCAGGGGCAACTTTCCAACAAGACATGGATATCACTTTCGTGGGTGAAAGAGATAAGTTTGTCATTATCTATCTTGATGACCTGACCGTTTTCTCTAAATCTGATGCAGAACATCTAACACACCTCAAACAAACTTTCGAGAAATGTTGCAAATTTGGTTTGTCACTTAATCCCAAGAAATACCATTTCACAATGCAAGAAGGTAAACTCTTGGGTCATATCATGTCAAGAGATGGAATCAAAATCAATCCCAAAAGGTTCGAGGTGATAGATACCATAAATATTCCTAGAAATGTAAAATAAATTCAGTCTTTTTTAGGAAAAATAAACTTCTTGAGAAGATTCATCCCTAACTTTGCCAAAATTGTTAAATTGATTACAAATATGCTTAAAAAGAACATTGAGGGGAAGTGGACAAACGAAACCAAAGCATTGTTTCAATGTATCAAGAAAGTAATAAGCGAAGCACCAGTCCTGGCAAGCTCGGATTACACAAAAGAGTTTTTGATTTTTTCTTTTGCCTCTGAACACATAATCATAGCTGTCTTGTTACAGAAAAATGAGGAAGGTTTTGAGCGACCTATAACATTTTTTAGCAGAAGTCTCAGAGACACTGAGCTGAAATATGGCATATTGGAAAAACAAGCTTATGCAATGGTAAAATCTCTCAAGGCTTTCAGAACCTACGTATTGCACTTAAAGATCATTGGCTACGTGCCTTCAAGTTCTGTTAAATATATACTAGTGCAACCAGACAACGATGAAACAAGAGGCAGGTGGCTGGCTAAAATCCAGGAGTTCAATCTGGAAGTCAAACCAACTAAAATTATCAAAGGTCAGAGTTTGGCCAAATTGCTAGCCGAATCAAATTTGAAAGTACTTGGAATAAATCAACTGCAAGAGAGTGAGGGATTTCTAGAAATAGATGAGCTTGACGTTACGACACCCGCAACTGAGATTCAAGACAAGTTCTCCACTTCAGTTTGGCATCACGATATTGTTTCTTACCTACCAATCCTTCAATGTCCCAGTGAGTTAACCCCATCTAAAACTAGGACACTGAAGTTACATGCTATAAAATATTGTATCATAGATGGTAAATTGTATTGGAAAGACCCTCTGGGTTTCCTGATAAGTTGCTTAGTCGAGACCGAAACAGAAAGGGTTATCGATGAATTCCATGTGGGAGTGTGCGGAGGACATCATGCTTGGCAGACAATAGCTTATAAAGTTTTAAGAGCTGGGTATTACTGGCCTAAATTATTCACAGATGTAAACACTAAAGTTCGAACTTATACTCCTTGTTAGATGTTTATAGGAAAATAGAAAGTCCCAGCTTTACCTTTAGTCCCGATTAAAACCAAAGCTCCATTTCAACAATGGGGTCTTGATTTCATTGGATAAATTCATCGCCACTCCAGTGCACAACACAAGTGGATTCTAACTACTACAGACTAATTCACTAAATGGGTGGAAGCTGTTCCCACGAGAAATGCAACTGACTCAGTGGTAATCAGTTTCCTAGAAGAAAATATTCTATCCAGGTTTGGTTGTCCCCGAAAGATAGTCACCGATAATGTGCAAGCGTTTAAGTCAATGGAAATGATCAGCTTCTGCCAAAAATATAACATCATATTAGGACACTCCACAACTTACTATCCACAGGGTAATGGTATAGCTGATTCGTCTAATAAAAGTTTGATTACTATGATAAAAAAGGTTTTGACTGAAAATAAGAAAGCATGGCATATCCATTTAAAATATGCTCTATGGGATAACAGGATAAGTACCAAAAGATCAATTGGGATTTCCCCTTTTCAGATGGTATATGGTACCGACGTCATTTTACCAATAAATATTGCTCTGCCCGTGATGAAACTTTGGCAATATTCAAATGAAGAACCCAACGACGTTACCAGGAGAATAAACCAGTTGGTTGAAGTTCAGCAAAATCAGGCCGAAGTAAATGAAAGGTTGCAGAGATATCAGGATAACATGAAGGTCTTATTCGATCGAAAAGCTAAAGATAGAGATTTCCTCCCTGACGATCTAGTCCTGAAATGGGAAGCCAAGAAAGAAGACACTGGTAAACATGGTAAATTTGATCCAATCTGGTCCGACCCATATAAGATTTCGGCTCCTGAGCGAAAAAATGTTTTTTTATTAGAAAATCAAGATGGAGACATCTTCAACGCTCCTGTAAACGAGTGACACCTTAAACACTTCAAGCAGTAATGTGTTTTGAACTCTCATTGTACATACCATTTTGTTTTCATTCTTATTTTATAGTCCATTCCTTTCGGTAAGTTTTTTATTTTTATTGCATTTTTGTGTTAAAAAAAAATAAAAAAAAATTCATGAGATTTCCTGACAATTAGTATGCTAATTTATTTCGCAGGAAAGTCGCTGACCAACCAAGAAACTAGAAGATGCTAAAAAAGGGCGATGGGCATAGCTAAATATATTAAAATTTTTTTCCAATGGAAAAGGTAATAAATTAATAGCCTTTTTGGCCGACAACATAGGAGTTACCAAGGTATGAGATTCTACTTTGAAAATTCAAGCTAAATTACCCTGAGAGATACAAATGGATAAATCATTAGTTCAGTCGATGCTGATGCTATCACTGAAATTTTCAAAATAAGGAAGTAAAAAAGAAAGGGGGACTTAAGGAAAAGTTTTAAAGTCTAACTAAGAAAATCTTAAAAAACGGTCATGTGTGCAGTAGTTTTTCTAAAACCCTTTACTTTCCTCCTAGTCATGATACAACCCACTTTTTGCCTGACCCTGAGTATTTTATCATAAGTTCCGTGAGAAAAGAAAGGTCTCACTTTGGTTCTAAAAATTATCAAACAAACTTTCAAAAACGAGAATAGGTTGAGTTTATAGTTCTTGAACTTTAGCTGAACCAGAAGTATGTCTAGGTTAATCCTAACCTTATTAGCCTTCCTAACAGGAATAAATTGATTGTTTTTGCTCAAGGAAATTCTTTTAAAAAGATGTCAAGAAGTTTCCCCAAAGCCAATGATGTTTTAAGGCAATAGAGAAGATTAGTCTAGAGTTATTTAAGTGAGTTGACAGGCCTCTGTTCTTAAAAAAATTCAAGCAGATATCTTCCCAAGTATATTACATACTTATTGATTGCCCCCACTTCATATTAAAAGAAAATATACATAGACAGATGGTGAAAGGAAATTCAATATTGATTGTGCCCATATAGTCCAAAGAGATGAAGAAAGGAAATTCATTATATTGATTGCCCTCATCTCAACATTGAAATGCTAAAAAAACAATGAAGTGGTGAAAGGAAATTCAATATGGGAAGTCAGATAACTTCATCGGGGTACTGAACAGGCTCGTTGGTAGTGCAGAAATATCTTTATATCTGATAAGGCTGTTATACATGAATTAGAAGACGCTCTGGTAACTTTTCTTCTTTCAGCTGGATTCACATTATAGGTTTCTGGGATCCCCTAATTTGACACATTGAAATTACTTTACCTTGATGCAAACAGAATTAGGTGAAACCTAGTAGAATGGTTAATTTGGTTTTGATTATCTTACACAAATCTAAGGTCAGTTTCAGAAAAGGAAATCTATTGAGAACCTAACTCGAGAACATCGAATGTTTTATTTTTGAAGAATTTTCAAAATCAAATGTAGCGTTTCTAAAGTCTTGTTTTGATTTTTCTCTTGGTCTGTTTCACAAAATTGAATTATTCACCCCATTTACCCAATGAAGGCACTTGGTATACATGTTATTCTCATCCCACAATGAAATGAGATCCCTAGATGGAGCCTGATGTTGATACAAAGTTTAATTTTTACCCTTTAAACCTGAAGTTTTTCTTTTTTCTAGTCATGGAGCCGCCCTTAGTCCTAAAAATAGTCAAAAGTCTTTCGATTTTTCGGTTTTCGGGATTCAGGCTTTCACAAAAGCATGATTTTGTAACTAACAACTCTAGAGCCTCAGTGCTGAAATCCTGAAAAGGCTTTATATTAAAGTAATAAAACAGAAAAAAAGAAAAAGTGGGGGTTATAGGTCCCGAAGCGCGTTTCACAAATTACCCTCTAATCGTGATTAATTAAACTCTTAAACTCAATCAACAATTCATCAATCTTTCACGATTCAATTTTCCTTGTATCAAAGTGTTTTCAAAGTGTCATCCCTTGAAATCTCGATCCCCGATTTTCCGAAAAGAAGAAATTAATTACTAACCTTGATTGATTAAAAGCATCAATACAAGTAATTAGCGTCTAAACTAATCCCATCGTGATTTCACGATTCGGGGTTTGCCTATGACATACCTCATGGGTACAGGATCCCCGAAATTCCAAAATGCGAAATCGCGAATTTTTTTTTAACAAAGTTTAAAACGAATTTAAGTTATTTAAAACGGGATTAATAAAGATTAAAATGATTTTTCACGTTTCACATTTCGGGATTTGGTGAAAGAAGTCCTTTTGAAACTCCAGTTTGAAATCATCGATATACGGTAATATCTGTAATGGACAAATAGAGATATTTTAACTTAACTGTGTATCTCTGGGCATATCTTCCTGATTAAAACATTAAAGTTTTACCACATGTCTCAGTACGTCCGTCGTAAGAAGAGTTAAAGATTAATAGAGGTTTGTTTTTTTCGAATTTCATTCTTATCATTTGAACTCAGAAGTGAATTTCATTCAACAAGCTTATGCATTTTTCTCTGCGATAGGAATTCATTCTAAACACGAACATTATGGCACCTAGAAAGGCACCTAAGAAAAGTGAAGAAGCAGCTGAAAGATCCAACCCAGAAGGAGATGTCGTGTCTTATACTATACGACATGCCATTGATTCCATCAAATCATGGAGGCAAATTTTTGAAACCTTGGACTACGAAATCAAGAATTTTCTCGATGATTCTGAAAACAAACTACAGGACATAGTAGAGTCCGAACTTCAGAAAGTAGCCACGCGCCCACGACTCATGACATACAACGATATGATCAGTTGGGCTTTAGAGAGGAAAGACATGCAGACAAGAAGCATTTTGGACAACCAAGGGGTCGTCGTTGGCTCTTTCAGACTGAAGTATATACAAGTAATGTACAAACTGTCTCCCAATTCTAAACATATTTATAATAAATAATTCGTAAGTGAATTTCAAAGGAAAGAATGCACAGAGGCAGACCAAACATACCCTGGCATAATCAAAGACTGGTGGAGACACCCACCAAAATTCAGGGCCGATACCCATAACATTTATGCCACAACCTCTTTGAATGAGTACATGGTTTATGTGGCTATGATGTTATGTAGAATTTCTGGGAAGAAAAATCCTACCCATTTCCCTATAGAATGGGTGCCCCTTTTATATGAAGCAGCCGAAGGCTATAGCTTCAATTGGAACAAAATTCTATCAGATAACCTAGCTAAGGAGGTTATAAAGTATCAAACCGTGAGATCCAATGGCCGACTAGTAGCCTTTTACATGTTGGCATAAATCATGGATGTTATATGTTTCACGACTCCTTTCCCTTTGATGAATTGGAGTTGGAACCCAACCTGCACTGAACCGATTCATGAATATCATTCTAAGATGTGGGAAGAAAATGTTAAGGATTCTTTTTACGAAATTTTTCATTTCGTGGTGATACCGGTGCATCAGATGTTGTATGGCTATGCACCCTCCTGTATTTCAGAGTCGGTCATAGGAAATATCAAAGTGGTTGACGATTGGTTTATTGAGGATAATTTATCCTATATCAGGGTTTTCGGATGTTCTATCCCTCCTCATGCACTTCCTAAATTCCTCCCTGACAGACTGGTGTGGAGGGATGTAGCTCATCAGATAATAATAGGAAATATTGGGATAGAACTTAAGACATCTCAAAAGAAGTTTTGGCCAGTCTTCCCCGTACAGATTGGAAGGTTTTCACTACTCAACTTGGGTCATTCCAAGGTTGAAGATGTAGCTCTAGAGGAGGTCAAGTTGGTGAATCTCAAACATAGGAAACACAACCCTTATCAAACAGTGGGAAGCCACATGGCTCACTGTGGCATGAAAGCATTTGAACATGAGGAATCCCCTCGCGATGACATTTTCAAAGGGGTCAAAACCTATGAGGAGGTGTTAGACAGGGTACATATGTTATCATCCGATTTGCAAACCAGTCTCCTAACCTTCCAGAGACACATGCGAAGCGGTTTTCCCAAGGTATTGCAGGGAGAAGCAAAAACATCTCCTCCAGAACAAGAAAACATTCCCCCAGGCTTCGGACATAAAGCACAGGATAAAGAAAACACCGAGGGAAATTCATAGGGGGAAGAAGGATCTGCACAAAACAAAGAAGTCCCACAGACATAGAATCCAGGAGCAAAAACAGAGAGAAGGTCTGGGACACCTCCTGAGTCCAGTCAATCTACCCCCCCTTCACCATCTACTATTCATGTTGATACCCCCAAGACTTTAGGGGAAAAAAATTTCACAGATTTGGGTAATCCCATCACATCCTTGACCCCTTTGTAGTCTACTTTTGGGCTCCCTCAGATAGGAGTCATATATGCTAGTGACCTCGACCCTATCTCCAGAGAAGAAATTCCTCCCTCTGATTACTTCTTCTGTAAAAAGAGGAAGGCTGTATTAAAGTAGGAGATGTATATGAGAGAAGGTGGAATGGTAAAGAAACACAGGGTGATGGTGGATGGGCAAAACTTGGAAGAGGGATATTTCTCTACAGAGGTGGTGGGATCCATGGGAGCACTGGAAACAACAAATCTATTCACCGTTGACAATATGAGAACAAGGTTGAAGCAAAGTAACCACATGATAGTCCAGTTGCAAAACCAACTAAAAGATACAGAGAAAAATATCAATGCAGAAATAAATAAAGGTCTAGAGTAGGCTAGAGTTGCCGACAAGCAATAAATTCAATCGATGAAGTCAAGTCTAGACGAGATGAATGAGAAGATACAGACTAGCCAAATACATGTTATTCAAGAAGAAGAATTGGTAAGACAACTGAAGGCTAAGTTGAATTCAATAAAAGGCCAAGTTATAGATTTGAAAGTTTTTCAGGACCAGTCACTGGAAATACATGCAAAGGTGGAAGCCAACCAACAGAAAGTAATCTCCCAAGTAGAGATTATTCAGAATTATTTTCAGGAAGCAAGAAATGCTCTTGATAATATTATTTTTAAAGAAAAAGAAGCTAAAGCAACAAGGGTCACTTTTCAAAAGGCAGTTGTATGTTCCGAAAATGAAGATGTATCGAAAACTCCAAAGCTTTCTGTCATAGAGAAAATCAGAGGCAATATCATGCTCAAGGTGTGGGAAACCAACATAGCAGAAAATAAGAAAATAAACAAAGAAATCAAAGACGATTGTGAAGAAATATTTGGAAGAGATAAACCAACATAACGGAAAATAAGAAAATAGCCAAAGAAATCAAAGACGATTGTGAAGAAATATTTGTTGGACAAGGAATCATTAGGTATTGGAAGAGACCATTGCACCGGGAAATTAGGACGGATAAACATTGTAATACACCAGTTGAATTTCAAAGAGGGTTTTAATGAAATTCAAATGGAAATTTCACAGTTAAAGGAAATGGATGTTACCCTAATAGACAAGTGGCTAGTGAAGCCCAACTTGAAATTTCAGTTAATTAAGTTTGCTGGTAAGTGGATCGAAGACCGGCTTTCCAAAAATTCAGAGAATTTTTTATCTATTCGAAGCAAAGGATTTTCCAGAGCCTCCCAGAAGTTTTGTACACTTTCTTGAAAAATGTATTGAATGTAATGGGTTGAAAGAAGGAGATACTTCAATAAAACAATGAAGTATCATTTTGAAAACTTGTATTATCGAGATGATAGGAAAATAAAAGATAATCATGTAAACGATTGAGGTTTGCATTTTTGTAACTATTTTCCCCTAGGAGTTAGGAAATGACCAACCATCAATGTATGGCTGATATAATATAAGTATAATTTGAGGAGACTGAAAAGAGGTTTTTTCTGGGCGCATGGTAAGGAAGAATTTGAAGATATTTTTGAATTAATACAAATACAGATGGAAGATTCCATATTTGGTCAAGTTTGAGTTATGTGTTTCTCCGTCGTTTCATATTTTTCATATATCTCTTTAATGAACGTTTACCTACAATTTATTACAACATCTACCGTGGTGATTTTTTATTCTTGCAATTTAATCATTTATGGCTTTTCCTCTGTATCAGCTATCAACGGATACAAGACCTATAAATGTTTTAAATTTCAATATCATATACTTCATTAAGAGTTTTTCCTAACTATTTTCTTCTTCCGTCGTAAAGTGAGATTCCTCTTTAATTGATGCCTCACCTTGTTCAACAACTTTAAGTTTTTTTTTCATTTCATGCATATCACCTTTTTCAAAATTTAACTCAGATACCAGAAACGGTCTTTAGTTTCGTCATTCTATTAATTCAAAGTTTTGGAGTTATTCCTATATGTTTTGAAACAAAAATAGCGAACCCTTAAGACAAAACACAAAATCTATCCCTTCAGTCTCCATCCCTCATGACTGTTCTAGTTACAAGACAGCCTAATATCGAACCTGGACTATCAGATCAAACAGGCATCGCTTTGAATTTATTCAACACCATCCTACAGACAACAAATAACTGGGTTGAGTTAGAACGTTCATGGGCAGTAATTGAAAGAGACATTAGTATCTAGGAAAACTGGGAAGCTAGACAGAGACAGTTAAGGAGCCAACAATAACTCTTTTCATATAACTTACCTTTTTTATCCTTAGCCTTCTCTATCTTTTCGAATGCCTTGATGGTGTACTTTAGAGCCTTAGAGTACAAACTCAGGAACAACAGGAGGATTCAACATTTGGAGGAGTTTCCCTTGGTATTTTGGTTTGAGATTTCAGGAGGGGATTCTACTCATCCCGATCTATAGTTTGGCATCTTCAGCGTAGCATTTGGAGGTCTTTGACAGTAGGGACAAATTATTGAGGGTCTTCAGGGTTTCAGTAGGGCGTGGAATCTTCCAGCTTGGGGGGTTAGCATTTCTTACGGCCCAGATCTACTCTTGCATTGGTCTTTAGTGAGTATTTGACCTTTAGAGGCTTATAGTATATTGTATTGGACAATTTTGTAGCAGCTTCTATCTTCTTTATTGGAGGCGTCTGTTGAGCATTCCAGATCGACCTTCTCATTGTAGCAGGTTCTTTTATTTATGAATAAAAGCATATTTGAGATGTTTTGGCTTGTCTATCATATTGCATATGGTTGAGGTATGTTCCATGGTTATATATTCTTGTTTATTATTGCAATACACATATATAACACATCAGTAAACCCTAAGGCCGAAATCAATAGGCCATCCTACAAGTAAACACATCTAAACAAGTATACCAACGAAGTGTTTGACGAAAGCCCACAACCAAAAAAAGTTTTAAAAGACACCCAAAACTGTGATGTTCCTTGCATCTTGTCTTGGGAACATTACAATGGTATCAGAGCTTAGATTCCTGCCAGCCAGTGGGAATTAACACATGCATGCAGATCCATAGAAGGGTCTTCCATAAGAGGAGATGGATATTGTTAACAGGATTGAGGAGTGTGAGAGGGAATATGAAACCATAAATAATTTCAAAGGGCTAATAACATTCCAATGGTTCCTATCCTATAAAAATCCTAGTTGGAGAAAAAATAAGATTGCATGTTGGCTCAAGGAAAGGGAGGAAATCATAGCAGCCTTCCAGAGGAACCCCACGCCCATTAGAAACCGCACACCCATTAGGAGCATGCAACTTTGCTACATTTGCAAGGTGCCTTGGGAACCAGATCATAGGTGTAGGGGTAAGGGTAAGAAGCACTACTTGACATCAAGAGTCACACTACTTGATAGGACAACTGAGAGTCAGTGAGGATATGATCATAGCAGCCACCGGACACATTGATGACATGCATGCATTGATGGTTGATTGTTGTTGGAGGGCATCAATGGCACATGATAGTTTAGATGAGGAATTTTCCATAGATGACTTTCATACTCTCTTAGAGAGAATGTCTGTGATGAGGTCTGACTTCCAGTAGTTGTTTACAGACATGGACTACCTACTGGGGATTGGCAAGATGTATCACAGAGCCTTGAGGGAGCAGGAGTTGGAGGTGGATCAACTTACTCAGGAGTTGGAGAGCACTCGAGGATTCTTGAGAGGCACATATACAACCCTTCAATAATTAGAGTCCAGATCATAGGATCTCCTTGAGGAGATTCGTCAGAGATCCACTTCACCTATCTTGGTGGATACCCAGATACATCATTCAGTCACATCACTGGAGGATGTTGGTGGTCTGGAAGAGGAGTACTAGTTGATGGAGGAGCCTGAGATGTGGATAGGATCACTAATGAGTATGGAGGGTTATGGTCCGGGGTGCATGAGAGGATATTTGAGACAATCAGGCACTCACCTACACATGGGGGCTCCAGAGCCAGGGGCAGTTTTGATGATACTTGCATTTGTGTCCCGAGAGGGATTGACCTTCATGTAGAGGTTGATCTATTAGTACACCCAGGATCCATGATGTTGATGGGGTATACAGGGGACTACCTAAGTATGCAGGAGGATTCAGTGGTGAGTGATGAATCACAGAGACATGCAGAGGTTTACGGTGAGATCCAGAGGGGTGTATTGATGTGCAAGGAGGAGACATACTTCAGGGAGGATGTAGATGCCTCTCCTTTACAACATTCCATAGCTATAAGAGATCACCTTCGCAGTATCAAAAATTGCATGGGAGATGAGACATGGAGAGTGGTTAGGCCGAAACCACCAAACATGAGTGCCTTTGTGACATACAACAAGACATAGGTGGGTCGTGATGGGAAGCCAGTTGAGTCTTTCTGTGTAATGATGAGCATCATAGGCCAATTGATAGTAGACAACTCAAAGGTCGACACAGATACAGATACTCATGAGGATGAGTACGGGGGACTTCCAACAGTGATCAGTCTGACATAGGAGTAGCCAACGGAGATTGGAAGTGATAAACTTCCAAGTTTTCCATGGGATCCAAGAGTTCATTTTTTTAGCAGGATGTTCCACTACCTAATGACCCATGTTGCACCAGAGAGCCACATACTCCACCTTGGGTTGGTTTGGAGTGGGATTGCAGGGACTTACCCTATGGACCGAGGCAATTTCTCTATCTTGATCATTATGATTGGGCATGGAGATGGTTGGACAAGTACTTCTTCTACAAAGGTGTATTTACAGATACAATTTTTGGATAGTAGGTCTGGTGGTCACAGGTATTTTAGCTCGAGGATCCAGGAGAGGAGGGTCCAGTATGTATGCAGGGGGCAGATAGTCATAGTCAGAGTAGTCTAGGGCCAACATGGTGATCTTCGATAGAGATTTTCATGGGACCCAGGGATTGCATGGTTGGGAATTTCACTGACTGACATAGGTGAGTGGTCCTTTGCAGGGGGGAGTTGTTCTAACTTTCCATTGAGCTTCAATGTTGATAAGAACACATTGCTTGCAGGTGTCTCGCAGAGGTCTTACAGCACCTCATTTTGGCATCAACATGTGCAGTTGATGGAGGCCGTATGGATCTTGGTAGAGACTTGGAGGATGGATTCATTCTGAGATGAGGCCATGTGTCATATGTAGGAGACTCCCAGAGTTGGTATATTTCAGGGTTATGCGTCCCAGGGGCTAGCAGTTCATGACTTGACATGGGACCGAGGGGGGAGAGTGTATGAGTGTTCATCCTTTGATGGGTTCTACAATGTATCCCATAGGTGGGCATGGGATCTTGGCATTTTATTTGAGGGGATTTGGTTATTTCTTGAGGACAAGCAATTTTCTAGCAGGGAGGACTGTAATGTCCCCACTTTGGGACATCATCACAGTGCAAAGGTTTATGATGACCAGAGTAGCCAGATGGATGTTATAACGAGTACATGGATTATTGAGAGGCATTGTGGGGTCCATCTTGCATTACTCATCTTATTTCATCATTATGATCCATTCTGCACAAATTGGGTTTGTTTCCGTGGCATTCCGACGATTTCCAAGATTTTGAGTATTTTTGGCTATAAGTCAATTAAATTCACTAAAGAGGTCAATTTGGGCACTATACTTGGAGAAACCTCTCAGTGTAATAGCTCATTGGAATAAGGAGGAACAACACTACAGGATAGGATGACGAGAAGTGACTTTCAGTGGCCAGGGAAGCCATATGGAGAGATAAGATGTTTTTCAGAGGTAAAAAGGTTAATTAATTAATTAATTAAATATTAATAAAATGAAAGTCACTTTGGAGGGACAAGGTGAGAAAAATGTATAAAGGAAAGGCAAGGGCCTCTACTCATTCATTCATGTATGATCATCTTTTGATATCTTGCTTTTAGCTAGTGAGCACAACATTGGGGGTTTTGTGGGTTTTGACTTAACAAACCCTAGAGGATAATTCGATGGTGAAAGATTCCACCTAGCTTGTCCCAATATTGGTCTTGGGGATGCAATACTCCTCCACACCATTCTATCTCGAATCTACATCAGTGCAGGAGGGTTCTACACCAACCACAAGAACAGGAAGAGAAGGAGGACACACCATTGGGGGTTTCCAGCAAGGGGGGTGCAACATTCTTTGAGGGAAGGTTCATTGTAGGATTTTGAGAGGGCTCTTGGACATTTGAGAATTTGGGTTTTACTTTCAGGGCCTTAGCCATGATTTCCAGTGCCTCTTGAGAGTGTTTTATGGCTCATATTATTTCCTAGAGCAGTGGGACGAATTGGAGAGAAGGAGGGCATTTTTGAGATTCAGATCTATTTAGTTTGGAGGGGTTATACTTCAGATTTGATCCTGAGACTTCACCCAGTGAATTGAAATGTCCCAATCTACCTTTCTAGCGAGTTTCAGGGCATTTGGAGGCCTCCTTCATCAAGGCCGAAATTTTAGGGCTTGGCAGTTTTAGGAGGGTGCAACTCCATTGGAGGATTCAATATTTGGAGAAGTTTCCCTTGGTATTTCGGTTTGAGATTTCAGGAGGGGACTCTACTCATCCCGATATATAGTTTGGAATCTTCAACATAGCATTTGGAGGTCTCCTTCATTAGGGCCAAAATTATAGGGTTTGACAGTTTTAGGAGGGTGCAACTTCATTGGAGGATTCAACATTTGGAGGAGTTTCCCTTGGTATTTTGGTTTGATATTTCAGGAGGGGATTCTACTCATCTCGATCTACAGTTCGACATATTTAGGGTATCGTTTGGAGGTTTTTGACAGTAGGGCCGAATTATTGAGGGTCTTTAGGGTTTCAGCAGGGCGTGGCATCTTTCAGCTTGGGGGGTTAGCATTTCTTACGACCCAGATCTACTCTTGCATTGGTATTCAGTGAGTATTTGGCCTTTAGAGGCTTATATTATCTTCTATTGGAGAATTTTTTAGCAGCTTCTATCTTCTTTATTGGATCCATCTATTAAGCATTCCAAATCGGCCTTCTCATTGTAGCAGGTTCTTCTATTTATGAATAAAAGAAGATTTGAGATGTTTTGGATTGTTTATCATATTGCATATGGTTGAGGTATGTTCCATGGTTATAGATTCTTGTTTATTACTGCAGTTCACATATATAACACATCAGTAAACCCTAAGGCCAAAATCAAGAGGCCATCCTACAAGTAAACACATCTAAACAAGTAGATCAACAAAGTGTTTGATGAAAGCCCACAACTAGAAAAAGTTTTAAAAGACACCCAAAACCGTGATGTTCCTTGCATCTTGGCTTGGGAATATTACAATTACTTAGGCCATGTCATATCTAAGGAAGGGGTGGTAGTAGACCCTGACAAGATCAGATCTATTATGGAATGGCATTCCTCGAAGGATGTATTCGATATTAGGTCCTTCATGGGCTTAGCAGGATACTATAGAAGGTTCATAAAAGGGTTTTCCAAGATTGGCTGTCCAATTACTGCTCTTCAGAAAAAGGGGATTAAATTCATTTGGACATCAAAATATGAATAAAGATTCCAGGAATTGAAATACCTCATGACGCATGCACCCGTGCTAAAGATTGCAGACCCAGATAATGATTTCCTCGTGTGTGCAGAGGCCTGCAAGGAAGGACTCAGAGGAGTCCTTATGCAAGAGGGATGTGTAATTTGCTACACATCCAAGAAATTAAATGAGCATGAGATCAATTATGTGACCCATGATCTAGATTTGGTTTCCATAATACATCCTTTAAAAATGTGGAGGCACTACCTCCTGGGTAGGAGATTTGTGCTTATGACAGACCATTGTGGATTGAGACACCTGTTTGATCAACCAAAACTCAATGCCAGGCAAGCTAGGTGGATGGATATCCTAAGTGAATTCGATTTGAAAATCAAACACATAAAAGGAAAGGAAAATAGGGTGGTCGATGCCCTTAAAAGAAGTATAAAAACGATTCATCTAGCAGCAGTAAGAACCTATGAAATAGATGTCAGGGAAAGAGTTAGAAATGCACAAGAGACAATGTATTCTTCAAGACCGTGACTTCATACCTAAGGCAAGAGCCTACAGGGATAAAGTATGAAGGCTACCATATGCTCGAGGAAGGGCTGCTATCTTCCATAAACAAATTGTATATTCCAAACTACGATGACTTGAAGAGGTTCATAATGGATGAACTACATAAGAGACCATATACTAGTCACCCAGGATATGAGAAGATGATCACAGCCACTAGGAAACAATTCTACTCACCTGATTGAAGAAATACATAGCTAACTATTTAGATAAGTGCCTATAATGCCAACAAGTTAAGGCAGAACACCGACATCCAACAGGATTGTTACAACCCCTATCGATCCCAGAATGGAAATGGGAAACCATCTCCATGGACTTCATCACCGGATTACCAAAGTGGACCAAGCAAAATGATGCCATCATGGTTGTGGTGGACAAACTGAGTAAGTCAACTCATTTCGTTCCTGTCAAATCAACTTGCAAGGCCATAGATATTTCCAACATCTTCATGAAGGAGATATTTAGACTGCATGGCATGTTGAAGGAAATTTTATCTGACCGAGATACCAAATTCACTTAAATCTTTTGGAAATCCTTAATGGATGGTTTTGAGACAAAATTGTTGTTCAACACAGCTTATCACCCTCAAACTAATGGATAGACAGAAAGAGTGAGCCAAATAGTAGAAGAAATGCTAAGGATGCATGTAATGCATCAACCTAAGAAGTGGGAAGACTACCTACCATTGGTAGAGTTTTCCTACAATAGTGGTTATCATAAATCCTTGAAGATGATCCCTTTTGAAGCCCTTTATGGTAGATAGTGCAAGATTTTGATTAGTTGGAGTAACTCGGTGGATAGAATTGCAATCAGAGCCAACATGATGAAAGAAATGGAACAACAAGTGGTTCAGATAAGATAAAATATGAATATTGCTCAGGATAGACAGAAAAGTTACGCCAACAGAAAGAGGACTCCCAGAGAGTTCAGGACCAAAGACCATGTCTATCTCAGAGTTAGACCCAGGAAGAGTTCCCTGAGAATGGGAGCCTGCGCCAAATTGACACCTCAGTATTGTGGACCCTTTGAAGTCTTAGATAGAGTGGGACCTGTAGCCTATAGGCTAGCACTACCTCCCACTATAAAGGCACATAATTGTTTTCATGTTTCGTTATTGAAGAAATATGTACATGATGCTAATCATATAATTATCTGGTCTGTGATCCAGGTGGAGTCAGAGGGATAATTGGCCAAGGAACTAAGGCAAACCTAAAAGTGTGAATGTTTGATTTGATGGACCTTTGTACAAAAGGTGGATGAATGTAAATTTTGTTATTTTAATAGAAAATGGTTATGTGTTGCATGACTGCTGAAAGAGGGGATGTGCTAAGAGAAAACCACGAATGCTATGAAAGGTGGTGGAGGGGACCCGGAATGGTTGTGTTAACCTCCACCGAACTAGTACCATGTTGGAATTAATTTCTTAGATCAGAACAACCCTCTGACCCAAGAATGAATTACAGTCGGGCTGGTAGGTGGGAAGACCTCCTCAAGAGTTAATGAGGGGATGGGGCATGTTTGGACTAACAAATGGATGCAGGATCCTTGAAAGAATTTTTTGCAGGTTAGTTACTGTGACCCTAGTGCATAGTACATGAAAGGTTTGGAATCATTCAAAAGAAAGAGAGGATTAACTCTTTGCTATAGTTGCAGAAGACCGAGACATATTGCTAAGGAATGCCCTGATAAAGATCCTATTTGTATTTTTTGTAAAGATATGGACCATAAAGTTTTGGATTTCCCTAGAATGATCGCTAAGGTTGAAAGAATGAATATGAGTCAAGAAAACCTTGAGAAAGGTCAAGAAACTAAGACCATGGCAGAACCCCAGAAAGAATCAGAGAATGTATTGCTACAAATGAAAGAAACCCTGAACGATCACAAAAATATCAACTTATCAGAGATATTCAAAGAAAAAGAGTGCATAGAAACAAGAATAGGAGACTTCGACATTCACT